>CATIWR010210642.1:0-54497 GCA_949677035.1 Omphalea diandra | reverse complement strand
ACAATTTTATATAGAAAATATGTTTTACATAAATTTTGATTAATTGAGTTAATTGATATATAAATGATTTTCTATAGTTGCAAAATGATTTTCAATTTAATTTTTTTATATTTTTCTAAATCAAAACTGATTGCTTAGTTATTACTAATTTGATTAATCAAATCATGATTATCCAATTTATATCGAATAAACTCTTACTCTATGTTTGGTGCACCAATTATGCAAGAGAGAGGAAGAAAAATTAAATAAGAGAAAAGAAAAAAAAGAAAAGAAATTTAATTTTTTTTCTGTTGTTTGATTCTTTTATTTGTGGAAGGAAAAATTCAAAGTTGTTAGGTATAAATTTATTTTTTTAACTATTAAAAGAGAAAATATATGAAAATAAATTAAAAATATTTTAGTAATTTAATATATCTCACTCGCTTTAGTTCATATTTTTTTCATTTTACTCTAAAATGGAAATTTTTTTTTTATTGATTTCATTCCTTTTCAATTTTTTTCAATTTTTTTCTTTTTTATCTCATATTTTCAAATCAAATAGGAACAATAATTATCAATTTTTTTCCCCTAACTTCTCAAACACAGGATTAAGGCTTTTAAGTGAAATCCATGTCGAAGCTCTTAAAATTTTCCCCGTTACAAGAATAGGGATTGTGAAATGGAAATTCATGCGCGGATCAGCATAAGATGGACGGTTCATAATAATCATAACTAATACAGATCGACGGTCCGTATATTACCAATAAAATAACAAATTCATATCAGCAGCAGCGGCAACAAATCACACAAATCGTCAAAAACTAAACAATCGATAACTAACGACAGAAAACGGTTCCAAAGAATTTATTTTGCTGCTCTTCAGCTATATCAAGTCTCTGCTACAATAATGGAACCCATTCTTGGATCTAAACCGGTTATTCTCATAATTTTCGTGCACTTCTGCCTTTCCCTCATCGCCCCGTCCCTTGCAATTTCATCTGGGTAAGATTATGGGTTGGATTACTGATTTTTTTTTTTTTGTTTTACTGATTAAGGGTTTGTGATTCGTTGATTCCTTTATGTGAATAAGAAGGTTTTTACTATTACGTCGTTCAGTTAACTGTTCTTAATCGACTAACCTAGCAGAAGGAGCTCTAGGATTTCTACATTGGCAACTTGTTTGTGTTGTTCTATTACGTCAATTGCTGTTTTTCCAGGTCTGCCGATGGTTACACTATTAATGGTCGGGTGAAGATCTCAGGTATCTTTTTGATGTTGATGTTTCTGAATTTTTTGTTAGGGGTATTTGTTAATTGTTTAGATCAGTCATGACCTTGAGATGGTTTCTTCAGTTTCTTGTGTTTAAGTTGAGGATTTAAAGGGGCTTTTATTTGCATTTGACATATTATGAGAAGCAAGGCTTCTGTTGAGTGTGTATGCGAATGGCAATAAGTTTTGTGTGCTAAAAAAATATGCCTTTGTGTAGGTGTTGCTCTAAGTGGAGCAAATGGAAGGAATGATTTGTGTATCGTAACCCATTTCATTGGGATTTTCACTAATTAGTTTTTCTTGTTGCATTTTCTTAATGGCATGAGTCGAGTGTAGATCTTCAATGTGAACTCTAAACTAGATGAAGCATGGGTGAGCTTAACAAAGTTAACTCTTTTTTCTAATCTGAGTTTTAATTCAAATTTGATGATATCTTAGATAAGAATTTTAATATGCATAGAATATCATTAATGAATTCTGGATGTGGGATCTTCTTCCAAAATTGATTTGGTTTATATCCATTTCTGCTGCATCACAATTCTATGTTAATGAAAAATTGCAAGATTTTTTTTTTAAAAAAATATGGGAAGAAAGTGATGCTAAATCAAAGGTCATAATTGCTCTGTCTAAGACAAGAAGCTTAGCCCCTGTCTACAGTGTATAGTAAAATAATCAATGCTATAGTGTTAGTCATCAAGTAAGCTTTTGTAATTATTGACCAACTTGAAAGTACGACTCATGGTTTGTTCAGCCAATACTATCTTAATGGTGTTTAGTGCAGACTTGTCCGCTTGTTTCCTCCGTAAATGTTGATGGTTGAAACATTGATGGAAATATAATGATTAGGGAACTAAATATTTAAAATTTTGATTTGCAGTTGTGTGTGTGTGTAGATTTCAATCCTTTAGCACAAACAATTATTATTTCACTGTTTCTTGTTTGCTGTTTATTTCTCTGATTTGTATCCATCTTAGTTCAGCTAGATTATTAATGAATTTATTTAGCAGGTGTGGGTGTAACAGGATTTGGTCTTCCTGGAAAACTATCCAATGTCAAAGTTATCCTCAATGGTGGCCAAAGCATCACTTTTTTGAGGCCTGATGGATATTTTTCATTGTATCCTTCTGTTTTTTTTTTTTTGGCTCTCACTCAATGCATGGCTCTCCATTTTTCTCTTTTACTGTAGCCATTATGGGGAATTTCTTCCAAGCGTTTTTCACTAGATTGAAATATAAAAGTTAGTGTTTTGTTGTTAACAGAATGCTAGTAAACCCTTTTCTGGAGATATTTTGGTTCCTTGAATTGTATACTAAAGCTCTAACGTGCCAGCGGGAACTCATTTAATTGAAGTGGCTGCAATAGGCTATTTTTTTTCTCCAGTAGGATTTCCTCTCTTCAAAATGATGATAATTGACCATGCATTGGAATTCCCTTTATTGAATTTTCTTTTAAATATTTAGGTCCGAGTTGATGTTAGTGCCAGATTCCCTGGCAAGGTTCAGGCATCATTGACAGAGAACAGAAGGGGTTTAAGTGAGTTTGTGTTAGAGCCAATGGGAGATGAACAGTATTATGAGGTTACCCCTTGTGTCTATCTTACTAGTTGATGGTTTATTGATGTTTCTCGTCTCTCATATCTTTTTTTGGTACAGATAAGGGAGCCCTTCTCCATAATGTCTGTTGTCAAAAGCCCAATGGGTCTTATGGTGGGATTTATGCTGTTGGTTGTGTTCCTAATGCCCAAATTAATGGAGAACATGGGTAAAGTACTCTATTTGATGTGTAATTAATAAGTTAATATGTTTCTATCTTGGCCTTGCGAACTTGCAGTAAATTGAAATGGCTGACCAGCTGAGTTGGCTAATAGATCTATTAATTATTCCCTTCATGAGTGCTTTGTAGGGTTTTTTCATCCCCTAATAGCTCGCTATTTGGACCTGCAATTGAACATGACTTTTTCTCACCTGCATTCACGAATCACATTTTTCATAATTACTTCAAGAATATTATGAACAATCATCTTCTTATTTTTTTTTTTGGTCATTTAAGATTTTTGCAATCCATAAATGGCTAGTTCCTCTTCACACACAGTACCAATCAAGTCTCTTTGTTTTCGTGTTTAGTTTCCTCCATGCTTAGACTTTGTGTCAACTGACCAGTTCCTTCTTGATTGGCTTAGCTTTTTGAAGATAATTTGCTGTCACTATGTTGCTAATTTCTTTGCTGATCATATGAGTCTGTTGTGTATTGCAACAGATCCTGAGGAAATGAGGAGAGCACAAGAAGAAATGAGGCAACAAGGAGTTCCCTCCCTGGCAAGCTTTTTACCAGGCGCACAGAGATGAAACAGCATTGAAATTGGGGCAATCCTCCCCAAGCAACTTGCAAGAGCTGAAAGATTCTGCAGCATTATGATCAAAAGGCTCTATTGGTGTTAAGCAGAATGTTCATGCACATAATTATTGATTCTCTCTCGTCATACACAACTCTTTTTTTTTTTAAATATTTTTGGTATTTCGATTTTGCATTGTTAATAATGTGTATGATGAACTTACACTGATACTATACTCAAATTGTTGGTTTATGATTTTGAAGATTCCAAATTTTGTATTCATAATATCTATATTGTGTTTGCTTGAAGAGAATAGGTGTGTGCGTGTGTTTTACCGTGAAGCTCAAAAGCTGGTGTTAAAATGAGAAGCATTCTGATTGAACAAGCAAATGACATTTTGGACCTGTTAGTTCATTGTGCCCGTGAGCAATGCCCTAGCTTGCAATGCATGCCTGAAAAATGTAATTAAAACACCCAGGGGCTTCAATTATTTCCTTATAAAAGAAACATTTGTAGGGGAACAAACGTCCTATTCCTTCGAGAAATGTGCGCACGACCTAAAACTTTAGTCATTCGCTAAACGACGGACGAAAATAACCCAGGTAATGGGCCTGGACTTGATGATGAGGAGGGTCCATTAGACGTAACAGCTCAGCAATGGAAAGTCATTCAATACCATGTCCGTTACTGATTGTTTCGGATTTCAGTTGATCCACCTCTACCTGCACCTTCCAATTCTATCAAATTTCTCCATCAGATCCTTCACCGAACCGAACCTTCTTAAATCGTACCATATAAATACATATACACTTATAGGCATACTGCAATAGGCCACGATGGAGGGGCTACCAACGACAAAATCAGATAGGCGATGGAGATCGAAGCCTTTACAGAGCTCCAAACCCTCTCTCGTTATGGCCTTCTTCTCTTGCGTCGCTTGGCTCTACGTTGCCGGACGGTCCGCTTTCTCTATTTTCTTTTTCTTTAAAAAAGAAATCATTTCCCACTTTCCTTCATTTCTGTTTGTTTCTATGAAAAATGAAGAATCGGGCATAGCGTTATGATTATTGTATTACATTGTATTTAACGGAGAGAATTGAATTATTTTGTGCAATTCTGAAAATTGTTGATTTGGTCACTCTGATTATGTCGATTTGAATTTAGCGGAATTAGAATCCAATTCTACAACCAAACAGTCCTTAAATAAAATGTTAGTTTGATTTCATGCACATATCTTCTTAGCTAAGGTAAAGAGTAAAAGTACTGTTTTTGTTTTACAAGAGGACTGGTAATTGGTGAATAACGATTTATGCCCTTTTTTTTTTAAATTCTCTTGGAAATCACTAGATTGTGGCAAGATGCGGAGAATAGAACATTGCTTTCGAATCTTCTCAAGATAAATTCAGCCCAGGTTTGCTTTCACCTGTTCTCTTTAACTGAATATCCTCTAAATAAATGCATCATCTTATGATTTTATTAATTTTGGTACTTGTTTGCAGAGACCTAAGGTTCTTACTGTTGAAGATAAGCTAGCTGTTCTGGGATGCAAGTATGTTGCTTCTGTTTAATTGTCATAGACCAGAGATGAGATGATTTTGTGTTTCTATATTAATAATATTGGAATGATATGTAGAGATCTGGAAAGGAGGATTGTGGAGGCTGAGATGGAATTGACTTTAGCCAAGAGCAAAGGGTACCTGTCGCTGAAAAGTAGATCTTCATCAAAACAAAAGCTTCTTGCTGTCATTGGAGTTTATACTGGATTTGGCAGTCGCTTGAAGCGAAATATGTTTAGAGCATCATGGATGCCTAGAGGTTAGTTGGGACTTGATTGCATAGTATGTTGGCTTTCCACTATTGTCTTTTGATCACAGAATTCTTTTGATAAATGTTAAATTGCTAATTCGATTTGATTTCATATCATGTGTTGGACTTTTATTCCACCCCTTGCATTTTCATATTCTAAAAAGTTTTTAATCGGAGATTTTAGTTCATTTGCTAAAACAACACATTCTGGTATGTGTATTTGTTATTTGCCTAACGTGTGTTTGGCCTTGGGTACCAAAACATAAACATATTATTTCTTCTCCGAAGTGCTTTTCATTGCATTGCTTTCTTTTGGTTTTTCCTTGATTGAGCACATCTTATTATGATAGATCTCAATTTTATTTGAATATTTGTTAAGTTCACATCTTATGTTACCGAATAGGTTCTTTTTGGTTATGACTTTGTCATATTGCACTGTTTCCTTTAGTTGTTGACAAATTAACCGTGTGCTGCCTTGTTACTTTTGTAGGTGAGGCCTTAAAAAAACTTGAGAAAAGAGGAGTAGTGATACGATTTGTCATTGGTCGGAGGTTTTCTCTCTCTCACTTCACTTGCTTTATTTTTCTTATTCATGAACTTGCTTGGTTTGATTCCACTTGTATTGTGAGTGTTGAGTCATACGACAAAAGGAATGAATTATTTTTGTAACTTCGTGCAATTGAAACTGGCAGTGCCAATCGAGGTGATAGCTTGGATCGTAATATTGATGAAGAAAATACCTCGACGAATGATTTCTTGATTCTTGTAGGTGATGGAATTTTGTGGCTTATTTTTCCTTGTCAATTATGAAATATTGTTTCTATCTAGTATGATGATATTTACTGACCTATGGTCAGTAGATGTTCACTCAACTAGTAAAAAAGAAAACAACTATATCTGATCTACAAAACTGCTGATGGTAAACCTCCCTTCATTTTAAATCAAAAGCGGTTCAAGTGCAGTAGTGTTCCTATTGTCTCCGATTACATGGATTTCATGAACATTTAAAGCAGAGACTCTGAGTGTGCTTCTTATTATAGGAAGGTCATGAGGAGGCACAAGAAGAAGTCCCGAAGAAAGCAAAATTCTTCTTTAGCACTGCTGTACAAAATTGGGATGCAGAATTTTATGTGAAAGTTGATGACAGTATAAATCTGGATCTTGGTAGGATTCCAATTTCTTATCCATTTGCCTCACTGCTTGTATGCTCATAGTTATTCCTTAGAACTTCTAGCATTGCTTGAAGCTCTTTCATCTATGGCAGAGGGGTTAATTGGACTTCTTGGTCATCGTCGTGGTCAAGATAGCGCTTACATTGGGTGCATGAAGTCAGGCGATGTGATAATTGAAGAGTATGTGCTTTCTAATGTCTTATTTCAGCTTAAGTGTATATATATAACTCTATGTGTGTGTGTGTGCGTTTATTTTTTTATTTATATTTTAAGGCTCAATGATCCAAAAAACTTAACATTTTTTTGTGAAATTTCAATCACACCTAGAACTTTTAATTAATCAAACCTTGTTATAGTAGTTTCAATTGTACCCAAAGTTAAAGATTAGAATTTAATAAAGTATACATTTATATTAAATTGGACGTTATACTTTCTTAATTAGTTCAATCAAACCTAAAATTAAGTTTAGATCATAATTAAGACAATATTTTAATTTTTAGCTCAATTTAATCTAATTTTCTTTAAAAAGAAAAAAGATTGTTTGTTTTTTTATATAATAAACTATAAATTTTATCAAAAGAAATAAATTAATTTTTATATTGTAAATCATAAAAACTAATTTTTATATATTTAAACCATAAAAACTGAGCTAATAAAAATTAAAAATCCTTAAATTTTGTTCTTACAAGAAGAATATTCTTTTCCAAATGTTTGAGTTCTATATTATGCAATTGATTTTTTTTATGTTTTTTTTATAATGTTTTCTTTTAAAAGGTTGAAATAAGGTTTGAAATAAATTTTTATTACTTAAAAAAATGAAAATTAATTTTATGGAATTTTAAAGAGAGAGATGAGAGATTTTAGGGATAAGAATATTCAAATTTTTAGTTTTTTAAATTCAAATATCAAATCATTTTTTTATCATGTAAAAATATAAATTATTTCTTTTATTTTTAATGAAATTTTGAAAAAAAGTATTTACTTAATTGAGATGAAAGTTAATTTTGGATTTGATTGAACTAATTGAAAAAATTATAAGGGCAATTTGGTATAAATGTACATTTTATTAAATTTCAATTTTAACTTTGGGTACAATTGAAACTATTATAACAAGTTTATGATATAATTGACTTAATTAGAAGTTTTGGGTGTAGTTAAAAATTCATGAAAAAATTTGAGTTTTTTTAGGTTACTAAGCCTACGTGTAAATATGTGTGAGTGAATTTCTATGCTAATTAAAATTCTAACTGAAATTATTGGATCCCTCTTTCTAATGCATGTGGGGTTGTGGAGTTCATATTCAACAGATTAATTGTCCAATCCTATTATGCTTCTTGCATAGCTGTTCTTTTTCTGTCAAGTGTGTAAAATCTATGGTCGAACCCTTTGTATAGGTTCATTGGTTCTGTTTTATGTTGTACATGTGACCAATGCTTATATGTGTAACTATTGCCAGTTTGTTCGGGAGTTTCTCATAACTTTTTATTGATTTTCAGGGGAAAGCACTGGTATGAGCCTGATTGGTGGAAATTTGGGGATGAGAAATCGTAAGTGCTCCAGTACATCAATGTTATAGTTCTGAATGCTGCTGGAGTGGCTGCAGTACGAAATGTTACCGTATTTGCTTTTTGTTGTTTCAGGTACTTTCGGCATGCATCTGGCTCACTTTTAATACTTTCCAAAAATTTGGCAGGGTATATTAACATAAACAGGTCAGTGGTGCATCCTGCAACAGGACAAGTTTTTAGCATAGAGTAAATCTTGACCATAGTTATTATCTACCTTAATCTCAAGCTAATATATGTGCAAATTTCAGGAATAAACAGGTGAACACCATACATGAGCCATAGATTAGATAGAAATATATGAACTAAGCTGCTTGTTTCCATTCCAAGTCAGAGTTCGGCAATTTCTCACTAGTGTTATTTCTTTTCTCTGAATTTAACTTGAGCTAACAGATGGTCAAACGCTTCCATAACTTTGTGCCTAACAGTATTTTGTAAAACCAGAGCAGTTAGTGAACTGGTTGGCCAATTCAATCTGTCTGGTTTTACTGGTTCAATAATAAATAAAATTCAAAATATCATATATATATATAACACAGAAAATATTAAAAACATCAATATATTTATAATAATTAAAAATAAAAAAATAATTTTGAAAACGAGTCTGGAACTAATCGAACCAGCCAGTGGTCCTATTTCCTGTTAAACTGGTCCCTGCCGGCCAGTTCGGTCTGGTTTTCAAAACACTGGTGCCTATTTATTTTAATCTTCTGATATGCAGTGCATCTCTGAAGACTTATGCTCATGATGACATATCCGTGGGATCTTGGATGATGGGTCTCCAAGCAACCTATATAGATGACAATCGTCTTTGTTGCAGCAGCATTAAACAAGGTGAACTTGCTCCCATGCTGTCAGTTTGACTAAATGTCTTTTTCAATTAACCCTTTTCTTTTAATCTAAAGGTCTAGTTTTCACTTGCAGACAAAGTGTGTTCTTTAGCATGATCAGAAGAGTTTGCCTCTCTCTCATCAGGATAAATACCTCCTACTTTGCTCTCTGGATATTCATTGAGATGTGGTAGAATATATATACTGCATTGGGTTCACGACTCACAGCACACATATAGTTGTGGCACCCAGTTGTAGTCACATTCACAACATAATTCTTTTTAGATGCGGCATTCTTTTAGGATACACAGGCTAACAACATTGTGAATTTGGAGCATGTCATTTATGGCGCACAACTGCTCTGATGAGTTTGTTGAGATGCATGAATTTTATGTGAAGAGAGGATGGCTTCTTTTCTCTACAAGAGATGCGATCTTGTTTTCGTGTAAATTATGTTGTCCATGTTACTCATTGAATGCTGGTATGGTAGATTGCTCTAATTTTTAGTTGCAAACCTGTACAGCAAAACACAATTATATTCCAGACCAAACAACCATTTTCTGCAGCGTGACTGGCTTTGATCTAAACAATGCGATGATGGATGACAGCTGTAAACTAAACAACTATCTTGAGGTAGATGAGTACAATTTCTCTAATCTTATCCTTATCAATATAAATCACGCAGAAGGTTTACCCTTGGTTTCACGGCTTCCAAAAGTTTTTATGGTATCAGAGCAAAATCAACTTCTCAATTCGCAACGTCACCTTCAGCCTCTTCTGCTACTTTTTCAGCTGAGAACTCTTCTTCCGCAACCTCAACGTGTATCCTATACTATATTGTCGTCTGCCTATTGCATCAACTTTGTTTTCTGGCTGATTAGTGAGTGAAATGCGTCGTGTTAAAATAAACAATCGTGAAAGGAAAAGGTAAGGGTGTTGGATTGTGCTGATAAAGAGTTGTCGACTGCCTGCTTCCTTGAAGGTTTTACTTTCGACAACTTTCATTTTTAAAATATTTTTATATAAAAAAGTAACTGTTTAAAATAAAAAAAGTTATAAATTATTCTACATTTGAATGTTTTAAATTCAAAGAGATTAAAAAAAAAGAAAAGAAAAGAAAGAGTAAAAGAATGCCTTTTCACCAATCATTCGCCTAATATGTCGATTATAGTTAATCCACTGGTCAATAATCTGTAAATTATGCAGCTATAATTTAATAATTTAGTTAAAATATATCTATAATAAAATTTAAAATATTTATTATAACATATACATATAAATAGGTAAACTATGAATCACCACTTAATATAGTTGAAAATTATATTTAAAATTTAGTATAAAAATTTAAATTTATAAGTGGTAAACAAATTAAAATTAAAATTGCTTGAAGAATTTTTATCGAGGCAGCAATCATGCACGAACTTCAATGTGCATTGTTAAAAGAGGAGGGGAGGGGGTGTTCCACTTTTTTTTGTGCATGGAATTATTTTTTTTATTTTAATAAATTAATAAATTATAGCTTTATTTCTTAGGAAAAATATATAAATGTTTTTTAATAGATTAATTGATATTTTACATTTGACTACATTGCAAAGAATTAACAAAATATTTTGTGTAGTAAAAATAGTTAATTGTTTTTGCATTAAGTATCCACGTAACATAATATAAAGCATGAAAAAATTCTAGATATTATTAGATATACAAAGGCCAATCTTTTAAGTGTCTTCTAAACTCTAATATATTAATAAATAATTCCACGTTTTATACAACTATAATTTAATATATTTTTAAATACATAAAATATATGATTAATTATATAATATTTATTTTTTAATTTAAAATTTTAATTGTCTATTTTATAATTTTTTTAATAATTTTTATTTTTATTAATAGTCATTTTTAATTAGATAATTTTATATGAAAACTTTAATAATTTATATGTCAAATAGTTAGTTTGATAAATATCAAATTTTATATAAAATAAATAGTTACTTAACAATAATAAACACTCATTTAAAATTAAATTTAGAACCATAACTAATTATATATATTCAATATAAAAGTCTGATGTCTCTAAATTAATATAATTTATTACATAATAATTTATTAATTAATAGAGATTATTAATTTATAAAATATTTAATTTCAAGAAATATTTTATGTGTATTTATTAATGACATTTATACTTGCAGATATAGTTAAAAACTTTCATCATATTAATTTAGCCTTATATATTTATTATTTGTAACCTATCAATAAATTTGATGTATGTTTTCAATAAAAAAATTAAATACAAATCTTCAATTAAAAATTAAATGCAAGAATATGAGAAAAATTAATATAAAGAAAAAAATAAATTTATAAAATTAGTTATTTTTACTCATGTATTTCTTTTATTGACTTTTTAAATCTTATTCATATTATAACTCATAAGATATTTCAAAATATATAATTCGAGATCAAGATATTTGGGAAGAAATATGTTATTCTAGATAAATAATTCTTTGGAATGTGATTATTAATTAATATTTTTAATATTTTATATTAATTATTTAATAGCACAAATATTAAACTACATCTATAGAATTTTATTGATTTAAATAAATTTTTATTAAATATTAGAAATTATTAATTATTAGAATATTAATCAAGACAGATCAAGTTACATACATCGTCGAATATCAGCAGTGTGTC
This sequence comes from Omphalea diandra, assembly GCA_949677035.1. Lineage (NCBI taxonomy): Eukaryota > Viridiplantae > Streptophyta > Magnoliopsida > Malpighiales > Euphorbiaceae > Omphalea > Omphalea diandra. Next base: position 42,850 of record CATIWR010210642.1, on the reverse strand, counting down.
AAACTAGAGCAGCCGTTCCAGGCATTATCCGCGTGAAAGTTGCGGCAAACTTTGTCATCCGTCGAAAACGAACTCGTGCAACTAAATAAAAAATATACTGCGCCACGACGGCAGCCACCCGAAAAAGGAAATGGGCAGTCTCTTCCTCCTCAGGTCCTACAAACCCCTAATCACCTCTATCCGCTTCTCTCCGATCCATATCCCAACTCACTCTTCACGAACATTATCCGTCACGAGGAAGACAACCTTATTTCGCCTTTTCAGCTCTCTAAGCCCCTTAATTAAGCAGAAACTTCACGGCGGTGATGGAGCGGCTATGGCTCCACTTCCGTTATCGGCCGAGCTGTGGCTTTACAACACAATGAGCAGAAAGAAGGAGCTGTTTAAGCCCAAAATGGAGGGTAAAGTTGGAATGTACGTTTGCGGTGTAACGGCTTACGACCTTAGCCATATTGGCCATGCTCGCGTCTACGTCACTTTCGATGTTCTATACAGGTCCTTTGCGTATAAAATTTCGTATGTTTCTAATTGATTCTCCTTGCTTACTGATTAGGGTTCATTTTCGTGATTGGGGATTAGGCAGATATCTTAGGCATTTGGGATATCAAGTGTGCTATGTTCGAAATTTCACTGATGTTGATGATAAGGTTAGTCCTTTTAAACTGTTCAGTTTCTGAACTTTTAGAAGTTTGAATCTTTGTCATGTGGGCATGTGTATTTTTGTGTGTGTATATATGTGTTTCCGTGATTAGGAATTAATTTTATTTTGCTTCTGCCAACTTTTTTCTCATATTGGTATGACAGGATAGCTGAGTTGCACTTTTCAAATTCTGTAGATAATTGCCCGAGCAAATGAATTAGGGGAGGATCCGATTAATTTGAGCAAGCGTTACTGTGAGGAATTCCATCGGGATATGGTGTATCTTCATTGCTTGCCCCCTTCTTTTGAGCCACGTGTGTCAGATCATATGCCCCAAATTATTGACATGATCAAGCAGGTATTTTTGTTGACTCTATTGCCGTGTGAATGGCCTATATTGCAACTTAAATGAAACTTCTGAAATGTAATTACTGTCATCTTTACATTTGTTTTTGGTATGCATATGATCCTTTTTTTTAAAAAAAAACTTCTGAGATGCGTCATCTTAAGTATCTGATATTTGTGCAATAATGTCTTGACATACTATCTCTGCAGATTCTTGATAGTGGGTGTGCCTACAAAATTGATGGGGATGTTTACTTCTCTGTGGACAAATTTCCTGAATATGGAGAATTATCTGGGAGAAAATTAGAAGATAATCGAGCTGGTGAACGAGTGGCTGTTGACTCAAGAAAGAAGAATCCTGCTGATTTTGCTCTGTGGAAGGTAAGTTCTTGTAAGGAATAATGGTAATGCACATTAGTAATTTTTCTATATTATTTACCCTTAGCATATCCTGACTATGTTCTGTAATATTCTCTATTTTTTAAACTTTTATTTATTGTCCATTCTATAAACACTATTAAGAGTATATGAGGTAGGTTCTGCTCTATGGGTCTTCGTTCCAGTTGTTAAGAGTTGGTTTTCAAATCTTGCCTCCAAAAAGGATTTAGCAAATTGCCTTTCACTTGAATTTGTTTATCAAAGGTCAATGCCATCATTGTTTGAAGCATTCATCCAAAACTTTTTTTATCACATATCCTCTACAATTTTGAGTGAAAAAGCAATTTAATGTGCATGGGGCAATAAATTATATGTCCATCTAAATTGGTTGATATATCATATGGTTATGCTATAAAAAAGGAAGAGAATAAAAGTGGGCAAGGCTGATACTTGGAATTGTTGATTTTAGAGTGCCATTTCTTTTTGTTAAATATTTTTTACTCACAATATATTTTGCAGTCTGCAAAGGAAGGTGAGCCCTTTTGGGACAGTCCTTGGGGGCCTGGAAGACCTGGATGGCATATTGAGTGCAGTGCCATGAGTGCTGCTTATCTTGGGCACTCTTTTGACATCCATGGCGGTGGAATGGACCTTGTATTTCCCCACCACGAAAATGAGATTGCTCAGAATTGTGCTGCATGCAAATATAGCAATGTAAGCTACTGGGTACATAATGGCTTTGTCACTGTTGACTCAGAGAAAATGTCGAAATCACTTGGAAACTTTTTTACAATTAGACAGGTATAGAATTCCATATGTTGTTAAGCCTCTAGTTTATGGTTCCTGTTATTGTCCCATTGCCAATTTAGGTATTTGGACTGGTATTTGTTTGTACTTGATTCTTATAAATGTTTTATCTTTTTCTAGGTTATAGATCTTTACCATCCACTGGCTTTGAGACTTTTCTTGTTGGGGACCCACTATCGATCTCCAGTCAACTACTCTGATGTACATCTTGAGAGTGCTTCTGAACGTATTTTTTACATATATCAGGTATCACAATATGCATATATCTCTACAATGAGCCTGATCTTGTGAACCACATTTTCCTTGCTAACAACATTAACATGTATGTAAGTACTGCTTTATTCTGAATCCCATTAGCATGTGAAGCATTTCAAAGTTTTTTGGAGCTTTTGGTGTTTCTGTGAATACTTTCTGTTAGTTTCTTGTTATAGTTAAACAGAATTCAAAAATATTTTGCTTAGGAGCTTCTCATTTGTTATTTCAATAGTTTACTTTTGTTTGCTTTGCATCATTCAATTGGTTGCAGACGCTACATGATTGTGAAACTGTTATCAGCCAGCATGCTGTAGCATTTGAAGAGGATTCTGTCCCACCTGACACTTTAGATGACATCGGTAAGTTCCATGATGTGTTTGTCACCTCAATGTCTGATGATCTCCACACTCCTGTCTTGTTGGCTGCATTATCCGATCCATTAAAAATCATCAATGAGATGCTGCATACTCGAAAGGTGAGCTTCAGATGCATTGGTATTATTTTGATTGGAGTATTATCACTTACAGATGTTGGGTGTATGGGCTGGAGGCAGCTCTACTGGGTTGTAAAATGTGGAGATGCCTTAAGCAATAATCTAAGCGCATTCATCTGGAATCTAAAATACATTCTGCTAAACTTCTTCCTTTTGCATTAATTTAATCAATTTCTGTGATCTTCACTCTCCTTTAACTTCTCTTTCTTCTCTTGGTAATCCCTTAAGCAATAATCTAAGTGTATTCATCTGGAATCTAAAATACATTCTGCTAAACTTCTTCCTTTTGCATTAATTTAATCAATTTCTGTGATCTTCACTCTCTTTCTTCTCTTGGTAATCTTTGTGTAGCTTATAATTGAATGACGGATCTATACAGGGGAAGAAACAGACAAAGCGAATAGAATCACTTGCAGCTTTGGAAAAAATACTGAGGAATGCTCTGTCTGTCTTGGGGTTAATGCCAACAACTTACGCTGAGGTAAACTTATGCCAGTTACTGCTGTACAGCATGTTAAAATTTTTTCTTCTGAAATTTTTTGCCTTCTAGCGATATTGTGAGTAATCTGCTAGACCCCTTCTCCCTCCTGATTGTAATGGGCAAGATCAATCTAAATCAACATACGGTCCAATAAAGAGACATGGTTCTAAGTTTTCCAGCGTGTACATGTTTTGCTCCATTAATGCTATCTTTGTTCCCCAAATTCTCCAGGAAGTCTTTTCTGTGTACATGCTGCACCACATCGGTGGTGTCCCACCTGATTTTCCCAACATATTTTAGCTCTGAATATTCCTGTTGGTGAATCTTTAAACTCTGTATGCTAAGTTTTGTCTATTTTGTAGTTTACCTTAAGCTACTTCCTGCCTCAGGCATTGCAGCAACTGAGGGAAAAGGCACTGAGACGTGCAAAGCTAACAGAAGACCAGATATTGCAAAAAATTGAGCAGAGGAGTGTAGCAAGAAAGAACAGAGACTATGAAAAATCAGATGCCATCCGGGAGGATCTAGCTGCCATTGGAATTGCTCTTATGGATAGTCCAGATGGCACAAGTTGGAGACCAGCTATTCCTCTTGCACTGCAAGAGCAGCAAGTTGCTCTGACTTGAATATTTTTTTGGACTTCGCACTCATGATTTTATGGTTAGGATACTTTCTTTTCAGATTAGAGCATAATTGTTTCTGAATGAAACTTAGTAAATAGTTTTGAAATATTGAATGATGCGCAAAAATGAAATTATTTATGTCAGGATGGAGGTGAGACAATTCAGGAATTTCATTTACCATGGTTTAGTTTCCTTGGTGCTACGGTAATGATACATTCTTCAGATGTGCTATACAACAGATATACACTTCATTGGCATTTCTCTTCCCTTATTTTTCTTTTCATTTATTCTTCTTTTTTTTTTTTGTTCAAATAAAAGTGGTACAAAATCCCAATGTATAAATCATATATGACTACAGTTGTGGTAGCGCCTTTGCATTTGTTTGTTTCATATATAATTACCATCATTCTGCTGCATTGACCAATTGCCCTACCATGTCATGAGTTTGACATCCTTTAGCTGGCCAGAAAATTTTTGCTGAAATGCGTTGAATCTTATGACTGTACGATGTACGAAGCAGAAGTAATCAATTTTTATGGACTCGCCTATACACAAGCAGGAACTGTAATGTTAGCGGTCTGCACAAATACGATAGATAAAGGAGCAACAGTTATTGGAGTGGAGAGGCTAGCTTTGATAGGCTCTAATGGAGGGATAGCTCCAGATGAATTTACAGCAAGAATTTTCCCATTTAAAAGCACTGTTTGGCTGTGTAAGTCACCATCCTGGGCTGTCAAATGATATTCTTCCCTGGTATTTATATCATCAAGCTTATAGGTCCTAGACATTCTAGCAAATTTCGATCTTCGATTTTGGTATTCTTGCATTGTCCAAGTTCCGTTCCAGGCAACATTTTCAGTTGAAATTCCGACTTGAACTGTAGTGTTACCATCTAGGTTGATCAAAAGCAATGTGATTCCGTGCTGTAATAACGGAAATCGAGTGAATTAGAGACTAATGAATGTGTGCATTTATTGGCCAATTTTAAGTTTTAGGATTTACTCACAATTGCTTTTGAGCAGTGAGCATAAGCGCGAATTTTCTTTGTCCCATAGAAACTTGTAGACAGTACATTTCTTCCCATCAAACGGTGCCAGAGAAGAGCACTGAAAAAACATAATTGACAGCAAACTGATTAACGGTAGTCCCTGAGACCTATAAGGTAGTGGCATTTGACACACTAGCACTTCACATGGAAGAGTCCTTTGTATTCATCAAGCATTTCCTTTTTTGGAAATTGTATTTAGGTGATTAATCTTTTTCCTGTTGTGGGTGACTTTGAAGATGAAGCATTACCTGTAGTAATCTGGATTTGGAACAAAGTTGTTAGTGTTAAGCAGGCCGTAGTTTCCACCAATCAATGTTTGTCTACAGTATGTTTTTGTATCATAAGATGATGCCATTCCTAGCTGATCCAAAAACCTGTTTGATTATCGATGTCCAATGTCAAGCAAGTAAACAGAAAATAATGCAACAAATGTTTAGACTATATTATTACCAGAAACTAAATACAAATGCATTAGTGACAAGATTATGTCCGCTGTTATAAGCACCTCCAGCCTCTCCAACCCAAGCAACTGCTTGTGTCCCTGAACTCTTCAAAATTGCTTGAAGGCTGCTAAATGGCTGGGAGCCGCCGTCTAGATAGGATGGATCTAAGATCTTATGGACGAGGTGAGTATCAACGCCTAGAAGCAGGAAAAATACAGAAACATGCTTCTTTAGCAAGTAATTTCAAGCGTTTTTACTGCCAGAACTTAAACAAGGGAATATGAGATTACAATTGAAGTACCTGGACCGAGGTTATAGATATGTTGGGTAACTACTTGGAGCGATTTAGGTGTTTTGTTTATGAATTCTGTGAACCAATTTGCATCGAAGAACCCGCCAGGTGCTAGAACTAATGGTTTGTCTTTAAAACCTGCATAAATAGTTTGCAGTATGTTTTCCAGGGTGTTTAAATCGGATGCGTATTGATCTGCTGCAACTCTGGTTCCAACCCCATTCCCGCTCAGCTCATTTCCTGATAAGCAGCAGCAAGAGTTTAGAATTTCTTGTAGAACTATAAATTAAGCAAGATGATATCCGAGGCATGCACCATAAGGCAGGTACTTAACGTCAACTATTAAGCTGTAAAATTATAATACATGGCCGAAAGAAAATATTAGAATTTGTTACCTAGCTCCCAGCCATGAATTTTATAGCCCTTGTTGACAGTGTATCGAATAAGAGATTGAGCATCACTTGGATCCCAGGCTCCAACAGCAGAACCATCAGAAGCTATAGTCCTGCCCCTTAGCGCATTTAACCCAAAAATAATGACAGCCCTGCATTCCAAAATTGAAACAAAATATTCTGATACTCGTATATTTGAAGACATTTTGAAGAACGTGAAAGGATTAGTTAAAAATGGTTACCCTGCCTGTTTGAAAAAATTATTTAGTTCATCCCATCGAGACATGGGCAAGCAACCTTGGGAGAAACCAAACATCTGTGAACCGTTCTTGGAAAATGGAGAACAAGGTTGGCCTTTTCTTTCATATATGATTTTGTCTTGTAAGGTGCCCCCCATTCTTATTTTTAGAGGAGAAAAAGCTGCAACTCAATTTAAACTTACTAATGTTATGTTGCAACTTATCTTTCACTATTGAGTTTGAAAAAATTTATCAATGATTCTTTCTTACCTTTGATGGCATTTAGCAGTATTGGATTGTCAAGATCCTGCAGAAGTGTTCAAAAGAGAACCAAAGAAGATGAATTAGTTACACCAAAACCTAAACAGTGGGTTATTGGAAACTGTTGCTAATCTATTTCCTATCATTCAGGCACGAGGAGAGAGTTTTCCTTGTCTTCCATTAAAGATCATTTCCAAAAGAGGGATCATTTTCCTGGATGGGCTCGTTAGTCAAGGTTGACTACGGGAATTGTCAGTCATCCTCATGATGAAAACTGACATATCCAAGAATGAGCTGGCGATTGATAGACCCCAACTAACTATGTATATCTACTGCTTTAAACAACAATATGTTTATAAAATACACAAATTTTGAGATTTTTGCTTTGTTGAATGAGAATAATCTCTACTAGTAGTATAGTTGCGAAGAACACCATAGAACTAGACAGAAAAATATCTGACCATAAAAGTTATGAAAAATTCAAGGTTAAAACGTTCAATCAGATAAAATTCAGCTTATCAAAATCATGTTAAAGAATTAGTTTACTAATTCTGCTATGTGAGAAAACAAAATATTACAGCAGAGAAATTACCAGATTAAGCAAAGAAGCTCTGCCCCAACTACAAGTGCCATAGTCACATTTGTCAGGAGGCCACCAGTCTAAAGTCGCACAGATAAAATCATGGTCAGTTGCTCCAATTGAAGCTGTTCCATTGATAACAACAGTACCTTCTATGGTCTGTGAAGCCACAAAGACTGAACTTTCACTCGCCCAATAAAGCCAAACAAACAAAAACAAGAACAAGAGAGCGAAGAAAGAACCCATTAAACAAAGCAGTGTTTTCTGCTTTCTACTTGTCTCTTTATCAGCTTGTGAGGTTGCCATGTAAGTCTGGAGTAGTTAAATAAAGTGGGTATGATTAGTTGCAGAGAGATAAATAATATTTTGTGTGTGTGTGTGTGTGTGTGTGTTAGGGAGATAAGAGTTAGAATTTAACAATCAAGCATATTCAGATAAAAAAGTGATGTAGTATACAACAATAGCTTTCAGTATCATATGGTGTATCTTCCTTGCTAATAAAAGTAAGAAAATTAAATACTGAATATTAAGCCTTGGCTGAGGATACCAATTCAGGGGGCTAGTGGTGACAAAAACGACTGCTACTTTTGGGAGGGTGTTGGTAGGGTGAAGTTGATTTATTTATGAAATGATTAGTTAGGAGATTCTCACTTAACAGATGGATTAGACTTTCGGATGACCCAAGACTAAGCCATTCCTAGTTAAGCCATTGCCACATCAGATGCAGAAAAACCTCCACCAAACCTATTCATCAATATAAGAAACATGATTTGTTCACGTAACCATTAATATAATTGCGTTAAGGTGTAAATAGTTATTTTTTGTGTGTCCATGCATAGATAAATTAAAGTGTTATTTTAGTTCTGATTTAAGTAAGAATCTGACCTATTGCATGAGCATGCCTTCTTTGCAGTTGAAAAATTCATTAAAAAGGAATAAAAGAATGAATCAAGTAGGGTAGGCAACAACTGCATTTCATCAACTCATGGGAGGTTCTCTTCTGATGGGTAGTGGTTATCTGCTTATTTTCTGCCCAAGCGCTCGGTTTTTCCTTGGAAACATTTTCATGCCTATGACAACAATATAAAAACATCAGGTTATTTTTTATTTTATTTTTTAAAGGGTCTGGTATTTGCTATTGCCAACTCTCTCTGTGTCAAATTTTTGAGATTCTCTTTTAAAAATATCTCATACCAACAAAGCAGAGGAAATTGGAGAAGTCAACTGTATCGGAGGACCGGAAGAGTGGATGTGGAGGAGGCTTGTTCTCTCGAGTTGCACTATCGTACATTGCTGAATATTGTGTCAATAATGTGACCGAATAAAAAATATATAAAATTTTCAAGTATGATTTCCCGAGAAATTATAGAAGTCGTGGAGTATAATGCAGACAAAAAATCAGTCTTGGAGGTAGAATCGATTTTGGCAGCGCCAATGTTTTTAAAACCGGAATAAAGATCAAAATCTATCAGTTATCTGATTTTTAATTTCATTAATTTGATCAATTTAATTTAATAAGTTATTTTTTAAAAAATATATATAATAATTAAAAATATTTAAAATTAAAATAATATAATATAATAAAATAATGAAATCTCTTTTTTAACATTTAAATTTTAAGTAAAATAATGTCAATTTTTAAAATTTATTATAAAATGACGTAATTTTATGTCAAATTAGTTTGATTTAATTTTTGATTTTGATCAATTTTTTAGATAAATCTTTTTAAATGATTATATTAAATTAAATTAAATTAAATTAATTTTTAATTCTATCTATTCGACTAACTAATTTGACCTAATTCTGGCATTTTTCACGAGTCATCGGCAAAGAAAGGTCTAGTTAAATTTATCAACTTCCATGCATGTGCCTATTCCAGCCATTAAATTATGGACCCATAACTAACCCTTTGTTTAGCAGAAAGTTGTGACGACGAAAAGAGAAAAAGATTGAAAATAAGAGACTATATATACATGTTATGTTTAGATGAGGGGAGAAAATGAGAGGAAAAAAATATTTTATATTATTTTGAAAAATATAATCAGCTCAAATTATTCTATCTTTAAAAAAAGATGAAAATAAAAAATAAAAACACATTTGACTTTCAAATTCAAAGATAAGGGCCAATGTTTTAAAATATAATTGGAGACTGAATTCGACAACTCATTGATTTTTTAATTGTTTGATTCGTAAAATAATTATTTTAGAATTAGAATAAAAATGAGTAGTTTTAATTCTTTATATTTAATTTGTCTAAACACTCCGAAATCAAAATAATATTCTCCTAAATGAGAGAATTTCTCTTTTGAATTTCATTATCATAAAAATCAAGTTAACCATCTATTATTTGATCAATTTAATGAATATTCAATATATGACATATATAATATCAAAAATTAAAATAATATACATTTAAGAATTTCAAATAATAATATAATAATAATAGTATACTTTACTAAAAACTTAATTAAAAAAATAAAATAAAACAATAATTGCATTCTTGACTACAACATATTATACAATTTTATGTTTATATATAATGATATATACATTTTGTATTTGATTGTAATTTTGATATTATAGAAAAGTTAAGAGAATCAATTCTTATTTCCCTAATTAATTAAATATCCATAAAGATGATTTATTTTTTTGATTCCCTCATGATTTTACTTTTTCGATTTCGAAATTTGATTTAAATGGAGCCTAGGAATATATGGACATTGCCCTCTTTCTTTGGTAGTGGGCTAAGAGCCTGTTGGGGTGAGACTAAGAATATATGGACATTGCCCTCTTTCTTTAGTGGTGGGCTAAGAACCTGTTGGGGTGAGATAGTTTTTTGAGAAAATTACGCGGTGTACCCTTTTTTGCTTTTTAAAAATATTTGTATTTGATGTTTTATAAAAAGGTAATATGGTATATTGTTATTTATTTTTTTACATTGCTTTTAATTTTTCATTTTCTTAATCACTATTATGCAAACAAAATTAGGTCAGTATTGCAATTACATCAGACTATGAAAAAGAAAAAGAAGAAGACAACAATATATGCCAAAAAACTCACTTTCTTTTTCTTTCTCTAAAAAATAATAAAAAAAATGAAAAAGCATGTGAGTTTTTGTTTTTATTTTCTAAAATTTAATTATTATTATTATTATTATTATTATTATTATTTATAATAAAAAAATTATGAGGTTTTATACATTTTAGATAGAAAAATAGTTAATAAAAGAATATTTTTTACCTAAAAATCAGTTGTGAATAGAGAGAAAATCGTGTTTGTTAGATGTTGAAGATGATGTCTATGTTATGATTATTCTTTTTATTTTCTTTTATTTATCGATTATTGCATAAACTAAAAGTAAACACAAAATAAACTTAAAATAAATATTTTTTTTGAAAATTATTTTTTGTAATTAATTTTTAAATATTTTGAACTGGTAAACCTAAAATAATTTTTGAGCTAACAATCAATTATGAAGAGAGAGAAAATCATGTTTGTTAGAGGTTAAAGATGATGTATACGTTCTAATTGTTATTCTTTTTTTTGTTTATCGATTATTACATAAACCAAAAGTAAACACAAAATAAACTTAAAACAAATATTTTTTCTGAAAGCTTTTTCTGCAATTAATTTTTAAAAATTTTGAACTGATAAACCTAAAATAAAAGTGAATAAAGTAAAAATAAACATTTTACTGTATATAAATATATGTTACTTGATATTATTATAAAAAATATTTATAAATCAATAATAAATCATTTTATAAAATTAGTGATAAATAAAAAATAAACTAGTATTAAACTATTTGTAAACATTTTACGGTATAATAATAATTACCAGTAATAAACAAAAAATAATTCAATAATAAATCACTTGTAAATATTTTATTGTGTAAAAATAACTAAACACAAACATTATTTTCAATCACTAGCATCTCAATTTTCTTTCTCTTTTATGATTAATTTTGAGCCAAAATATATTCATTTTTAATTGTTTTTCATCTATAATATGCCAAAACTCATGATTTTTTATTATAAATAATAAACAAACATAAAAAATTATATTAAATCTATTTTAGAGAAAAACACATATAATGAAGATTGTTTTCTCTAAAATAGATTCGCAAATCTATAATTGTGTACAAAATAGTGAGTTTGTCTTCATATTTTCATTTTGATGATATTGTTGATATTTTCATTTGGATGATGTTATGTGTAAGAAGAAGAAAACAAAAGGACATAAAAGAACTGTTGAGTAGGATTCGAAAATGAAAATCACGTATTTCTTTCTGTTTGTTTCGCAGATCTTTATTACTTGATTTGATGAATTCAAATATTTAAGATAAAAAGACATTGATTGCTATTTTTTCGGATTTGTATTTATTTGATTTGATTAAAGAAATGAGAAAAAAAAAGTAAATTTGAAATTTTCATTTGAAAAAATAGTTTTTTAGGAATAATATTTGATTGAGATGTATTTATTATTGGTTATTAATTTTTAGGTAATCATGTACATTTATTAATTTTTAGGTAATCATGTACATTTTCCTATATTTTTTCACTCGGCCCATCTAGAAAATGTGTTTTGAACTTGTGACGGCCTTATGGGAAATTATCAAATCAAAATATGTAGTGGACAATACGAGATATCGTGCATAATATTATATTATAAATATTATATTAATATAATTTTTAAATATTTTAATAATAATTTTGTTAATATATAATTATTTATTATTATAAAATAATTTTTATTTTTAATAAAATTATCATAAATAATATAAATACACCTTATTATGATTTATTTTGATTTTTTTTATTTTCATTATTAAAATTTAAAAATCAAAATAACTAAATTCTTTGAAATTTTTCTAAAAGATAAAAATAAACCTATAAAAATGATTTTTTTTTATGTGTTTTACAACTTGTTTTTCAACAAATACTTTTCAATTTTTGAAAACAGAAATAAAAAACCATAATTAGAGAAGAATGAATCATTGCTCTGTTTGGAGACAAATGACGTACTATATTAATTCTTTATCGTAAGTTTAATCTGAGTATGTTTTCAGAACTATAAAACACACAAAATAATGATGTTAATTTCACTTATCACACGTGGTATTTCAGTTATTTTTAGAATCATTTATTTATCTTTTATTTAATGAAAAATTCATCATTTTTCTATTTTTATTTAATTATTATAAATAATAATGAATTCATATCAATTAAATAAATTAAATCCTTGTAATTAAACTAATGAATTAAAAACTGTAGAAGTATAATTTTTTCTCCTCTCTCAAAAAATTAAATATAAATCCTATCAAAGAGGTATTATGAGTTTAAGACAATATACTATTTCAATATTGAAAAATAGATATGTTTAAATTTTAATAAATATAAAAATTAAAATATCATATGAAAAATTTATTATTTTCTCGATCTTTGTTGTTTCTCTTTCCTCTTTTTCTTTTTTCTCTTTGGTTCTCTCTCTCTCTCTCTCAATTTTAGAATGAACAAAAATAATAGAATTTTAACTTTAAGAAAAAAAAATAAAAGTTATTGAGTTTGATATAGTATATGAAGAGTTAGTGATAAAAATTAAAATTAATGGATCAAATCTATTAGTTAATACTAACTATTTTTTTATTACATAAAACTCTGTATACATTAATATTTTTAGAAATATTTGGAGGCAAGAATATTTAGAAAAATTTACGGGCTAAAACTATAAAACCTCATATATTTAAAATTTTCTAGAAACCTAGAGATATAAAAGATATTTCACTAAAATTTAGAAGTATTTACAGCATTAAATAAATTATTTTAACCATTTCATTTTTAATAAAACGGCTGAAATTAGATGAAAGACTACTTTTATACAATAAAAAAATATTTTATAAAATATTTGTAATATATAAAAATAAAGTAGTATATTTTAATAAATCTAAAGACATTTTAATATTTTACCCTTATATTTTTTTGGTTAGCCGCATAAGATTTTTTTGGACAGCAGATTCCGCGCAATGCGGTTGAAAAGAATGACGTGACGAGACAGTTAGGGACAGTTAGACAAGTTGACTGCACTACAAACTGTCAAATAGTAATAATTTAATAACTGCTCCTCCCATTTTTCACCACGTACGACATTTACCAGAAACTTCCATAAGCACATTTATGAGGTCGTAACGGCTAATTGCGGTAGTGCTCACCAATGGCTAACATCCTCCATTTTCTGCCTGCAACAATTTGCTTGCTTAGTCTCATCAGCCAAGGTAAGCGACCAACTTAGCGTGCTCTTTGTAGAAATGGGTACTTATTTATTAAATGTTTTTTCATAAAAGCTTGCATCTTGTTTACATTTCTGCATTGCAGGGAATGGCCTATGCTACCCAGTAACCGATCTCAAAGTTTCCCAATCTGAAACAGGAGAGCAAGTCCTAAATAAGCAGCAGTGGAAAGTGATAATTTTAAACGACTGTATATGTGCTCAGTTGAATGTCAAGCTGGCCTGCGATGGGTTTCATAGTGTGGAGAAAATCGATTCTTCCATGATGGTCAGAGCAGGTGATACATGTCACGTTAACGATGAGCAGCCATATATGGATATCATTCCTTTAATTTCACCTATTCTTGGGATGTTATGTATCCATTTCACCCTATCTACTCAGAACTTGCATGTTCTTAGGTGTATACGTCGAAGGCTTCATACCTTGTGACCACAGAAAAAGCTTTGGGTTTGCGTAGTCTCCGATCATGAACATGAAAGTAGTCATTTTGCTCTTTCCTATTTGTGAATGTATCTGTTTCCATCTTTTAATGTATTCTCTCTTTTAAATGATATAATACTAGAGTGTTTGTCTCATAATTTAATTGTTAAAAAAATTCAGACTTCCATCTAAAACACACACACACACACACACAAGAAATAAAGTTCAAGATCATACATTGATTAAATCTCTATTGAGAGAAAAAAAAAAAATGTTGCTTTAAAATCAAGACATGCCTTCCTTCCTTTTGCGATAGTTGACTCTATAAATACCAAGTGCAGATTATAGAGTAACTCTATAATCTGAATACAAAGTTTGGCCAAGCAATCTGGCTTAGAAGCCAGAGAAGCAATATACAGGCTAATAGTCTACCTTATATGCACATGCGGGCATCTGGACAGAACATCCTTATTATATGAAAAACAGGAAGAAGAGTCCAAGATAAATTTCAATGAAGTATATCTTCACATGCTGGATTCGTGTGAAACAAAATTTTATTTGTTGAACTAGTTGAGCAAAGTATACACTAATCATAATCTATATACATAGATATTCGAATAAGAAACTACACATGGATTGGTTTGTTTATACCAAGCTCTGGGGTTGATCGAGGGCAGTGATTGATGATTATTAGGAGGAAAACTGCTGGTTGTCCCATTCTCAACAGGTGGGGACACACTCCATCTACCCTCTGATTCAAGAGGTCCAAAGACTATAACACCTCCATCTGTTAGCTCTATAGCAAACTGGTTAGGTTCTTGGGGATGTGCAGCTATTACAAGTAGGGTATATATATGCTGTAGAACTGCAAACAAAATGAACATACATCATGACATTGCCTTAGTGAATAGCCTAAGGAAGATCAAGCATCTACAAGACTATAATAGAAATAGAAGAAACATAATAATTAAGTACCTGATATCGGATGGAAGATAACAGCAAGGATTAATTTGACATTGCACTTCAAGATGGGATGCTGCGAATACACACAGAGTTCCATCCAACAAGCTACCATACACTAGCTCGCTATCACATGAGAATGTTGCATGAGAGACTGTTGCTGAAAATTCTCCAAGAATCCACTGGAATTAAATAACAAAAACAAAATGGCCTAGTAAGTTGCAAACTACTAAAATTAAGTCGCACGTGTTGAAGTTAGGAGAACTGCTTGACCCATTCAAGTTTTGTTGTTTCATATATGGCAAGCTGTGTCTCATGAATGACAAGTAAGTGGATCTGGTCTTGGTGAACCTGAACCTGGTGTTTGAAATTGCTGCAGGTGTCTTCCCAGCTCGAATTTGCACTGTAGTATTCTTTTGTCTTTCCCACTTAACAGAGCTCCATACAATAAGCTGACAAAAAAAAATTATTACTTATATACCAAGCAACAGTATACAAGACATTGCACAAAGAATTTGCATTTGCCAATTTTCATGCTGTAAAAGATAGGATATTAACTTGAGCTCTGCCCCAGAAGAAACAAGCATATTCAGCACATGGGAGAACTTAAATCCACTGATCGTCTTAGAGTAACCCTTAAATTGTTGTTGATCTACGTCAAGAAAACTAAAAGGGCACTTTATTTATTCAGGATTACAGTGACCACATCCAACATGGATTCACACCTCATCCACCGTATCATTATATATGTGTATTGTAGAATCATCCATTCCTACTGCAATTATATTGTTATCATGAGGATGAAAAGCAGGA
The DNA here is from genome assembly GCA_949677035.1 of Omphalea diandra. NCBI lineage: Eukaryota > Viridiplantae > Streptophyta > Magnoliopsida > Malpighiales > Euphorbiaceae > Omphalea > Omphalea diandra. The sequence goes on along the minus strand of CATIWR010210642.1, from coordinate 27,094 downwards.
TATGTTGTGTTGGTGGTGTAGACATGAAAGTTGTCATTTTCAGCAGTTGCCCAGTGAAATTTATAAATGGTCAGCCAAATGAGATGGTCAATGTTTTAGTACAGCACTAACATTTGTGAAGACTTCAGCCTTTTATTGGCATATGAAATTTCTGGATTACCTCAAATATGATGGTGTTGGACAAGGAAATTTTTCCTCCACATGCTGACATAATGTAGGAATCGTTCTTCGACAAAGCAAAGCAGGGCACAGCTTCTTCAGGTTTAGTATCTGTTAGATCGTTGGTCATTAAAATCCCAGAAGCTGGTTGCAGCAACTGAGGTGTACCATTGTTTGTCACCTAGACCATGAAATATTTTACAAAAATGATGAATTCAATTTTAGATAAAAGGAACGTGACTATGGCAAGATTCATTTGCATCATAAATTGAATCATAAAATAGCAAAGAGAGGAACCTTATACCCTCCCACTAAAATTAGAATCCGCATGCGACCACTTCCAAAGTAGATGAATGCCATTCAGTGCTAGTGCCAAGATTGCTGTGCCTGAATTTGTGTAGATCTACCTTGCAATCTGCAGTTGTGAAGATTACGAAGAAGTCAGAAAATGAATTTTTTTTCATGTTAGCATGCAAAAGCTAATCATCCTAAAATATATGGCCAAACATATTTTACTCTAGTCATACCCTATCTGTTTTAACACAAGCTGAGAGCTCCAATGTTCGAAACCGAGAAGGATCACTAATCTCAAAGAGCTTCCATTTCTTTGCTGGGTTTGTTCTTCACGCAAACTTATCTTGACATCTTCCATATTTCTAGTATCACCATTCTAGCAAATGCACAAATGGTATTAGTTCACAACTTTACATTTAGAAGAACACCCTGACCAAGATCTTTGTAAGAGAGAAAAAAACATCAAAAAAGGATTTAAAAAATGTCTGATTTGATATTTATCCATGACAAACTTCACATGCCCTTTTGTTATAAAGAAGATCAGTTTCTCATTAGTAAACATTTTGACCAGTAAAAAGAATATGATATAAAGGACTGCAATACTGACCTTTGTTAAAGTCTCTGGAGTAATTCCAAGTCTGGGAGAAATGCGAGAATAGCCTTCAAATGCGTGCATCAAATGTAGTCCATCAATAGTTGCCAAAATCTTGATTCGATTATCATTAGCAGAAACTGCCAATAAAGTGCCTTCCTTGTTGAACTGGATTCTTGGACTTGCCTTCAGGTACAGAACACAAAAACATACAAGTCAATCCCTTTTTTTTCATTGAACATGTCATTTTGGTTTGTGGATAAGAGAAATTACTGGTAGACATCCCTCAGCACCAAGAGTTGTCAAGATATTTAGATTGTCCATATCACAAATTTTGATTGAGTAATGATCACCAACAGCCAATAACCTGTTCGTGGTAATATCAAATTGAACAACACCCATAGAACGTTTATGAAATCCTCAATATGTCGTCTTTATTGAACCTTCATTTTCATTCCATTCTACCATGTGTGACTCTCCCACTTGACTTGTCCCACATGAAAGAGCCTAACTTATATTGTACCAAGAGTCAAAATATTAAATTTTCAATTTTTCCATGAAATATAGGTTTTAATTGCATGACAAGGTATTATTGCCTTTGCCTGTGTCATAACCAACCTTTTCCCATTGGCACTATAGGCCATTGTAGTGCATGAGTGACCAGGAGAATCATAATTGACCCTGGATCCTTATACAACCAGGCCTTTATTTTTCCATCCACTGTTGTTGAAAAAACAGAGGCATAGTAGCATAAACTTTAGTTCACTGTACGTAAAATGCCAGAGGAAGAAACTTAAACAAGTATTAATCAGAGTCCTTACAGGTACATTTTCCCTAGAGTGAGGGCAAATAGAATGTACAGGAACACTGTGACCTTCAAATGTGTACAGTTTCTTACCAGTAGCCACATCCCACACCTAACATTTGGAAAATTAGCACAGATATTAAGGTTAATTCTGCGACTAACAATACTATTGGTGATGTCATAATTCTCTAACCTTGAGGGTTTTGTCGTCACCACAAGTAATAACAGCAAGTTGCTTCTTGGGGTTGCAGAATGCTAGATCATTTACACTTCCAATATAGACATCAATTAAGAAGAGGTGAACTCTTTATGAACATATTAAAAATTTTATGAACATACCGGACACAATGAGACAAAGTTCACCTCCAAATGATGCCTAATATCTTGTTTACCATGATAGGTGTATAACTGCACCATGTGCTTAGAATGTGTAACTCCCGTTCAATAAGTGACATGTACTTTTTTCAATTGTTAAAATTGTAATAATGAGCAACTTCAACAAGTCTGTTAGTCGTTTTTTAATCTTACCAAATAAAGAACCATCGGGACTCCATAATATGCATTTTACTGCCACAGCTGGATCTTTGATTATAGATGCCTGAATTAATTTGGATAATTCTAATGAAAGAACACTTATTTTGCTGAAAACGTTAACAGCTCAGAAAGGATTTTACCTTCAGTATCATTGAACTTGCTCCAATATCCCATACCTGAAAATTGTAGGAGACTAACTTCTCCCCAGAACTAACTTCCCACAAGCTAATACGCCCAATATTAGTTCCAACTAAAAATTCACCAATAAAAATCAACTAAGACTTCTGCAGATTAACAGATGTAACCTTATATTTTTCTCCACAAAAAAACCTTGTAAGAACTAACCAAGAAGCAGAGTTTGTTGAATAGGATGAAAGTCCATGCTTGTGGGAACAGAACCTTGGTTTAATGTACGTGCTACAGTTTTTGGCTATTCATCAGTTACATTAAAACCCAAGCCATTATAATTTTGACCAGAATTATTTCCAGGTAACATTATCTGCAGGAAATATAGCATCTATAGAAGATCAAGTACAGACAGCAAAACAGGTAATGGGATCATTTTCTTATGTAGTCCAGAGCTACAGTAAACATACCCTATCTGAAACCCCAGATATCCTAGGTCTGGCAGCATCTGGATCCCCAAGACTCCTTGGCATTGCAGTTAAACCTAATAATAATGACGTTAAAAATTAATAACCCCGAAAAAACTATCACAATTATTCAATGTATGTGAACGTATTCATCAAAATAAAATTAAACCTGGATTTGGGCTGCCAACGCTTAATCCACCACCTGAAACTACTAGATGACTTACAGTTGAGGGATTAGACATCCATGTGGATAAAGGAGTTTGTGCTAGTGCTGATGTGGGTTGAAATGACTGATGCTAAAAAGAAAAAAGTCAAAGAACCTAAGACATTTTGGTTATAAATATTGATTTTTTCCAGTAAAACATAAAGAGAGAATATGATTGATTGAAAACAAACCGAATTACGCCTTGTACCCCGTTTGCAACCAGTGGAAGGAAACCTTCAGTTTTCAGAGCTGAACCTATGAACTGATTGCTCGCAGAAAGACGGGCATGTGCGTCATTGGAATTTCTACAACTGTGGTCCACAAAGAGAGTTCTTATATCAGGATTTTGCGCTGGATTTCCACAAAGAGAATGCTGCCAATTTAAGCTGCCGCACTACATAAGAAATCAGAATTCCAACAGAAATCACAAAGAATAAAGCACAAGAAAATTTCTTTGTCCTTGTCCTAAAATCCTATTTACCTTTGGTTGATAAGCATCAGCAACCCCAACCCTTTTAATGTTAGGAAACTGCAATTTGTCACAAAAAAGGGGATTAGCCTCAATAAGCTTCTTGAGCTCAATAATTGTTCTTGCTGTCCTTGTATCTCTGTAGGTGGATAATTGATCATTTTCCCTGCAATATGACCTAGGCAAATAACAATCACCAAGTAGGGGAAAAAAACTTGCTCATCAAGTTCTACCTGAAATTATCTAGTGTAAGGAGCTGAGTAATTTCTCTGAAGAAGTCAGTATTGAAGGAGGAAAACATCTTCAAGTCCTTCACAAGGATATCGACAGCCTTGGCGCGATCAAGCCTGATCAATTATGGAATATGGGATATTAAGCAAACACAATTTGAAATTGAAGAACAGGTATATATGTTAAATTGATCAGCTTACTTATCCAATGCCTCAAGGTACTTTTGCTTGCGAATCTCAAAAAACATCTTCATGGAATAGCGGTTATCATCGACTCTGGTAAACCCAGAGAGATACTTCTCAACCTCATCCCAATAGCCATTCATAACAAGCTCTTCAAAGTACTTTACATTAAAGAACAATCCTGATTCTTGCTCAAGCCTATCCAAGAAATGGAACAAAAATATAATGTCACCTAAAATTTATATAAATTGAAGACTTCACAATCCGAATATATATGAACATTTACTTGTGAACAGTTCCTTTGAACTTCTCTTCATCAAGAAACTGTAAAATTAGGAAGATGAGGTCTCTACTGAGAGGAGACATCATTACAGTTGCCAGTCTTTATCTAAGAAACCCCCAAAATGAAACTGATATCAGCAACAGAAACAGCAACATATAACATACATGAATAGTACAACACACACACACAAAAAGAAGAGAAACACCAAAGAGCCTCTCTTCGTTTCAGAAACAATAAATGAAACGGTTCATATTTTCTTTTGAAAAATATCAAAGAGAATATAAAGAAAAAAAAAAGAGAAAAATAGGAGATCAAGATTATTCACAAAAAATACAGAATTGTCAATTTATTTAGTTGAAAATCAGCCAAAAAGAAGTTAAAAAAATAGGGTTCTTCACATATCAGAAATAGTAAAGTAGCTTTATCCCATTCAGATTCAATATGCTTTAAAGTTGTATACAGAGTTTCAAAATAAAAATAAAAGAAAGAGACCAAAAAAAAAAAAAAAAGCAAACCATTTACAAGAATAGAAAGAAAACAGAGCTGCCCTTTAAAAACGCAGAAACAGAGAAAATAAGCTAACTTCACAGCCTCTATCCACTAATCTCTCTTCTGAAAGCTATTTGCTCTTCCCCAGAAGATGCTTCTGCTCGAATTCTGAGTGACGCTCGAGCAAAGAGAATTTTATATACTGGAGGCGGCGTTAATCGAGGTATAAGTACGGTGGCTTATCATATACGTTATAAAGCGTCAAGTTATAGGCACACATCCTCTAGTGATGGGTCCTACCGAGAAAGTTCACACGAGAAGTGTCTCGGCTTTGTTAAAAGATGACAGCGACAGCTGAGGTTTGTCCTTGCGTTTTTTTTTTTTTTTGAGAGAATCTTGCGCTTTGTGTTAAGTAAGTGTATGACACTCTTTCGTAGGGCAAAAAATGAGTTCATTCGACCGAATTGGATAAATTATCAAATAAATTTCTAAATTTATCTTAAAATGGTAATAAATAATAAATAATTTTTTAAAATTTATTTTTAAATTTTATTATTTTACCAAAATTATCTTTTATCAATAAAATTATATTCGATTTTATATTATTTTACCATAAAAATTTAGAATATCAATTGAAAATAGTATATGTTATAAATATAATTTAAAAGAATCGAACTTAGATATACTTTTGCAATAATACATTTTTTCCTAAATCTCTAAATTTTCTTAAATTATAAAAACATTGTTTCACTTTTAACAATAAAATTTTGTTAATTGAATAATGTAAAATAATGATATTTTTGTGGATTAATAATTCTACTAATAGAAGTATAATGATGTGCAAAAATATTGTTAAAAATTTTTATTTTATAATTTAATAAATTCTATTTTAAAAAATAATTTAAAAATAATAAAAAATAAAATATTTGTCTTGCAAAAAATTCTCGTGGGACAATGAGTCCCCATGAAATTATGGACAGAAGGAAAATTCTCTCATTCAAGAGGGTGAGAAAGAGAATGAAGGATGGTTCTTACTCCGTCCTCTTGTTTCAATGCACTATTTAACTAATATTTTGGATTTTTATGATCAAATAATACAAGATTGAGAGTAATTTTGAAGAAAAAATTTTTATAATGAAATAATACAAGATTATGATTAATTTTAATGAAATAATATAAGTTCATGGATAAAATTGATGAAAATGTTTATTTTGTCTTTTTATTGCCACTTTGGGATAAGTTCAAAGATTTATTTGTTACTTTATCCCTTATAAATTTCTCCTCTAAGAAATTAAATTTAATATTTTGACAATTCACAATTTTTAATATTTTTTTATTTATATTTTAAATTATATTTAATAAAAGATAAAATTATATTTTATTAATTTAATAATTAATGAGAATAAATTAATAAAATTTAATTATAATTAATGAAAGTGATAATGTATTTTAAGATTTCTAAAAAAATGAATAGTAAATAATCTTTTTGTAATAGAATGAGTACTCTTTAAATCTTATGATGATCTTAGAATTGGTAACTTTCAATTCTGCTGAAGATCCATGAAGTGGTAACTTCAGTTCTGTTGAAAATATGAAGGAAGATCAATTCATGGATGTCGATGTCAGTTATGATTTGGATGGGAAATAGTCTGAAAAAATTTTAAAGAATAATTGGACAATTGCGTGTTCTATAATAGCCCATATTAAAAGATTTAATATTTTTTTTCATAAAATTGAAATTGGATTAAAATTATTAACTGAGTCAATTTTATATTATTGAATAAAAATTGTGTTAAACTTAACAATCAAACTGATTAAATATTGAATTTTTTAAAAAAAATATTCAAGATCAAATAAAAAAACTAGTCATAGTTCCTTGATAGCTTGTAGATTGCATTGAAATGAGTTAGAGAAAGTTAAAAAATGAAATGTAAATGAAGATTTTTTTTGTCTTTTATAATATAAATAATAGAAAATGAAGGTTAAAAATTTACATTCATTTATTTTAATTATTTATTTTTCTTAATTTCTGGATTGAGGGATTAAATAGTGAAATGAAAAGATTTTACATAGTTTATATTGATTAAATTTCATAAAAAAAATTCGAATAAAGTGAAATTAATTAATCTAATTTATATTTTATTTTATATATTTTAGCCGCTCTCTTCAATTTCTCTTTTCACTTAAACAAAAACTTTTATGTAATACTTTAAAGAACGATAAACACCAAGCCACTGATTATCTAATGCGAATACGAGTTAACTATACTTATGTTATTTTTTTAATACTTGGAATTAATAATTTCATTGCTAAATCAAACCTCAATTATTGCTCTAATTGGTAGATTCACTCTTAACATTATTATCTATATTCCAAGCTTAGGATCATATTATACTCTAAGCTAATGATGAGTTTATTTTTTTTATTTTATTTGATTGCAATAAAATGTCAAATAGAAAATTATTTTTTTATTTAGCGACTTTAACTTTGGTTTTTAAAATTATATGATATTTTTATATTTTATTAAAAATATACTAATGAAATATTAAATTTTAATCATCTAAAAATATTAATTTTCACAAGCTTATTTCCTCGAGAGAACTTTAAACCAACAAAAGGAGTTTGAAAAACTTATATAATTTTTTCAAGGAGCGGATATTTATATATTATGATAACATTTGTGCATCTCTCATTTATCATATGCTAAATGTGCATCTTACACACACACACATATATATATATATATAAGCAAAAATGAGGTTAAAATATTTTTTAAATCTCCTAAAACATATAAAAAAATCATAATATGACAATTATAATTGCTAAAATATAAGGAAAAAAAGCTTCAATTAATGTGCTATTCATTTTTGTTTTAGAATTGGATTTGCAATAAACAAAATTCTTGAAATATGATATTTCATGTTATTCATATATTAAAAATTAATTCAATTTATTGTTCAATCCCACATGAATCGAGTCAAACAAGTTGAGGTCAGATCATATAATCTTAGATTTTTAGATTAATTTTGGATTACGTATTTTTTAAATCTATAGAATTATCTTTTATTAAAATTTTGATATTAAAATTATAGTAGTTCATGAAAAATAAAAAAAATAAACAAATGAAATAACTAAAAATTTTATTAATAATAAACAAATGAAATAACTAAAAATTTTATTAATAATCTTTCATTAATTAAAAAACATATATATAATCGCCTATTTTTGAATCTTGGTGCACATAAACTACTTGACCTCAAACAAACTCATGTTTATGAGAGATTAATAAAAAAAATTTAAATCTGAAATTATTTGCACACTTATTTGATCATGAAAAAAATAATTTTTATGCAATCAAATAGTTTTAGTTACTATAAAACTATTATGTTAAAAAAAATAACCTGAACTATAATCATGAGTTATTTTATTAAGAAAAATATATTTTCAGTCCTTTGAATTTTATTTATTTTGAGCTTTAAACTCTCAATTTTGAAAATGAAAAATTAAACTCTTCAACTTTACGAATTTATGCCACTAAACTATTTTTTTATATAATAATAAATCATGTAAAGATATGAATTAGATATTTGAACTATTTTAACTAGTCCAATCATATCTAAAATCAAATTTTAGCCTTAATTACTTTAAATTCTTACTCTTAATCTATTTTAGATAAGAATAATCATTTTAAATTAGCAGCAAGAAAAATGTATATTACTTAGAGAAACTAATTAAAAATAAAATTATATATATTAAACAAATTCACATTTCTACGATATATTAATAATTTTTCTCTTTTTATTCTAAATATGTATATGATACATTAATAAAATAATGAAAAATATATAAAAAAAGTCTTGTTCTTCAATAAAATAAATTATCATTTTAAATGATAAGTGATGCATATTATTGTCATGACTATGGCTAGAGTTTAGATCACAGTGATGAATATTGTTAATTATACATTAGGATTTATGAATTTTTATTATGATAACAAATAAAAATTATGTTACGCATAGAAAGAAATAATGAGATAATAAATATGATGAGTTTAAGAATTATAATTTTAAAAATTTAAAGAAATAATTAAGAAAATATTAAAGTGAGATATAATTTTATTTATAGTTATTTATATAAGTAGAATGATTTTTTCTTTGTCTTTAATTTAAAAATATTCATATTTATAATAGAGTAAAAAAGATTTTATATTAATTAGGATTAAAAGTGAATTTTGAAAGTAACTGGATGAATCAAAATAATTTAGAAATTCAATTATATGTTTATATGACTTTCTGTTATCATTATTAATAATTCTATGAGAAAAGGCTCCGTGACACAAATGTGTTGAGTTTGAAAGATTTAATTATTTGATGCCAAAGTTGAGGACTTTAATTTTGAAAATAGAAAAAACTTCGAATTCGAAAATTGTGAAGGAGCATGGCGAGCTTATTGTCATAATTGTCCGAGGGCTCTGCCTTGGGCCAATATTACATCATCTTTCAAAGAACACTTTGGCTATCTGTGGGGCCAAGAGCAAACGGGTGGACCCCATTATAACGTGCTTATGCAACTTTTACACCTACTGATTGCCCATGAGAGTATAAGCCCGCTACCGATCTTCTTGGACACATCGCCTTGTCATCTCGATATGTATGTGCGTGTGTACGAACCCACAATTTCAATGAATCCAACCAGTTGGAGAAAGTGAAAGGGGGAGTGACTGTGGAGTAAAAGATTTTTTTTATTTTTCCTTTTTGAAGCTTAAAATTTGCGTATTGAAAAATCAATCTTTTTTTTTTTGGGTAATTTCTCTTCTTCAATTTATTTTCTCTTCAGCTGTGAGGTGGGCTTTAACTTACCCTTTTCTTTTAGTTCTTCTTCAATAACCATTGTTCTCACAACTTGTGAATTTGTCTTTTTTTTTTTTTTTTTTTTTTTGAGGGGGGTGTTATTTGTTAATTTTGAGATAAAATTTGCTGTTTTGATTAATTAGTTAAATAATCTGAATTTCTCTACTGATTATTATGTCTTTTCTATTGATCAGAACTCAAAGGTTCTTCGTTTACTAATCTGGAATCTAATTGATCATTAATTGGAATCTTCATTTCTTGATTCTTATCATAACCATATCTCCTTGATTTTTCTATTGGATTCTTATGATTTGGGGTTTGATTTGGAGGCTGTGAAACGCGGAGATGTCTAATCTCAATAAGGAGCTCGTCTTCTTAATTTTACAGTACTTGGACGAGGAAGGTTTCAAAGAAGCTGCTCGAAAGTAATCATCTTAATTTTAACTTTTTTATTTTGTTTATATCCTGAACAGTGTATTATCTTTATTCTTTATTATGATAATTGAATTTGGATATGTAGGCTTGAGCTCGAAAGTAGATTTTTTTTCAACATGAACTTTTTTGAGGATATGATACTCAGTGGGAACTGGGATGAGGCTGAAAAGTATCTATCTGGTTTTACAAAGTTAGATGATGATCGACACTCGATCAAGATCTTTTTTGAGATCAGGAAGCAGAAGTATCTTGAGGCATTGGACAAGTAAGCATAAGCCTTTTTGTTTTATCCCCTTCAAACATTTATATGCAGATATTGTCTTATTTCTGCCCAAGTTCTTTTCCCCCTTTTATTATAGGAATGAACGTGCTAAGGCTTTAGATATCCTTATGAATGAGTTGAAAGTTTTTGGCCCAAATAACGAGGAACTCTTCAAGGAAATTACTCAGCTTTTAACAATTAATGATATACGGTAGGAATTCTTTACATTTAGGTTTCTGTAAGAGTGTTGTATTAAAGCATGGTGAGAGGATCTTGTTGAACTTGTGTGGGTTGAACAGAGAACATAACTCACTCACCAAGTATGGAGATACGGAATCTGCAAGGAAAATTGTGATGTGTGAACTCAAGAAGGTCATTGAGGCAAGCCCCCTTTTCAGTGGCAAATTGGAATTTCCTAGCATTAAAAGTCACAGGTTACGTCGTCTAATAAACCAAGGGTAACTATTTTAACTCTCCTTTGCTTCATGTTCCAACTTTAAATCACATTTGCATGCACCCAGAGATACATGTTGGGTTTATGAAAGAGTAGATTTTTATAGATTCATTATATGTTTGGTTACATATTTATTTCATACTCTCAGACAACTTATTTCAGCTTTTGATCTGACAGTTTGAATTGGCAGCATATACATTGTACACATCCTGAGCCAAATCCTAATATAAGTACCCTTTTTGTGGATCATGTTTGTCTACCACGAGAGGATCATTTGCTTTCAACATTAAATGATGACAATCTATTGGTATGATATGAAATGAAAGCTTATGTATTTTTCCTTTCTTTCAAACAAATCTGCTCCAGAGCAGTTGTTCATCCTAATCAAGGCACCTTTATCATTCATCTAATAGTATTCACATTAAAACCCTTTTGAAAATTTTTCATGTTTAGACTTCTCAGACCACATTAAGGTCAGCTCGAATATCCTCAGCCAGTTTGGAATCTAAACCATCAGCTATGTTCCATTCTGAAATTTCAAGTGAAACTGTCAGTTTTGGTGGTTCAACAAACCTAGGTATTGATATTCAGTTTTTATTGCTATTTCTAACGCTCTCATGTTGGAGTCCTATTATCATAAACATGTTAGGAAAAATGTCATTTTCTCATCTACTTACTACTAATTGGGAGCCAAAACTACAGTGAGTTTCGAGGACGCTAATGTTGTATCTGAGGAAGTGCCCTCTGAGATCTCTGATGAGGTAAGCTGTATGAACTTTCTTTGCAACCTTAATCATCATTTTCCTTTTTGTTTATCATTATTTTCATTTATCTCTGTAGGAAACATCATCTGTCACACATCCTAGTGAAAACTTTTTAAATATTGCTGATGATTTCTCAACTGTCATTCATCCTGATCAAATTATTCTGGATGTTCCTGGTGACTCGCTGAGGAGTCCTCTGGAGAACAGTGTATTGGAAAGTTGTGGACCGATAAGCAATGATGACTTTCCCAAGACAGTGGCAAGGATATTGAATGAGGGTTCATCTCCAACGAGCATGAATTTTCATCCTGTTCAACAAACTTTGCTTCTAGGTTTGCACATGAAGAATATTTATAGCATGCTTGGTTACATTAATGAAGGGAAAATGAAATCTTATTCTAAAATAAATGTTTTATAATTCAATGCTTTTGTTTAGTATATTCGTATAATAAGAAGAGTAGTGAGACATTTTATATTTTTGGAATCTCACTCTTAAATTTTTAGAGTAAATTAAGATACCAAACAGGAAACTAAAATTGAAAGCCTATTCTATTTTCATTTCTTGGTGTACCAAACATAGTTGGAATCCTATTCTATTTCCATTTCTTAGTGTACCAAACGTGCGCTTAATGTATTCTTATTTCCTTCCATGTTAGGATAAATAGCTTATTTGAACTGATAATTAGTTGTGGAATTTGATGGTTTGGTGCTTCAGTTGGAACTGATATAGGAGACATAGGACTTTGGGAAGTTAGTTCTGGGCAAAAGCTGTTTTCAAGGAACTTCATGGTTTGGGATATTGGCGTATGCTCAATGAAATTCAAGGTTTTTCGCTTTCTACACTGATGTTAGACTAGCTGAAAAATGATTATATGTGTGAAATCTCAACCAATCTCACATATTAACAGACAGCTCTGGTTAAGGATCCATGTGTTTCTGTAAATCGTATTGCATGGAGCCCTGATGGTTGTTCATTTGGTAAGTTGAAAGATATGAAACACTCAAAATAGAGACAATGGTAGTGATTGTGGGATTTCACATGCCTAGCCTGCTTTCCCTTCCAAAAAACAGGCGTTGCATACTCAAAACACATATTGCAAATATATTCTTATCTGGTTGCCAATGATATTCAGCATCATTTGGAGGTTAGATTTACACTTTTGCTAAAATATTTTCCATGTCTCTGTTTTTCCTTAAGCATTCAATTTTATCTTATATATTTTTCATTCTAGATTGATGCTCATGTTGGCGGTGTAAATGATCTAGCCTTCTCTGCCCCTGAGAACAAACTTTTGGTCATAACATGTGGTGATGACAAGATAGTAAAGGTTAGTTTTTCTTTATGTTTCATAATCCATCGTATCAAATAATGGAGAATGTAATATTTTATTTCTGATGGTTATTCAAGGCATGGGATGTAACTACTGGTGTCAGAATGTATAGTTTTGAAGGTCATGATGCTCCTGTTTATTCTCTGTGTCCTCATAGCAAGGAAGGCATTCATGTAAGTATTATTCTTGATTCAAATTGTTGCTGATTGCATTGATGGTGATAATTTGGAGGATTTGTTGTTTTCTTTGCTTTCAAATTAAGTAACTTGATTTTTTTTCCTGAACCAGTTTATCTTTTCAATATCAGTGGATGGCAATATAAAAGCATGGCTATATGATAATCTTGGAGCCAGAGTTGATTATGATGCTCCTGGTCTGGGGCGTACATCAATGGCATATAGTGCTGATGATAGAAGGTTTCACTTGTTCAGTTTGAAAGGTTTAAGTGTTTTAAGATGTCAGTGGCAATTTGAGATGCCAATTTTCAAATAGAAAACATTGCAGGCTTTTCTCATGTGGGACCAGTAAATGTGGAGAGCCATTTCTGGTTGAATGGAATGAAAGCGAAGGTGCAATAAAAAGAATGTACCTTGGATTGCAGAAGAATTCCTTGGCTGTAGTGCCATTTGATATAATGAAGAATAAATTTTTGGCCGCTGGTGATGAGCATGTAATTAAGATTTGGGATATAGATGAGGTTGAGCTTATCACAACTGTTGATGCAGATGGAGGGTTGCCTGTAAGTTCTTGGTTTGTTAGTGCTTCAATTTTAGTCTGACAATTAGTAAATTGATCAGCTCAATGGTCTTTTACTTTTCTTCTGTTAGTTTTAATATTCCACACAATAAGCAATTCAAGTGGTAATTTTGATAAAATTCAAATATACTATCTGCATAAAAGAATTTTGGTGTCAACTAATCATTAAGTCCTTTTGTTTTTTAATCTGAAGGAAAATCCTCATATTCGGTTAAACAAGGAGGGCACACTGTTGGCTGTTTCTGCAAACGAAAACAGAATCAAGATTTTGGCTACTGATAGTGGTCTTGAGTTGCTAGGTGTTTCTGAAAACTGTCCTGTCGATGCCTTTAGAGTTCTTTCTGATACTTGTAGGAAGGTCAGTATATTTAATGTGCTCTTGTTTATTGTGGTAGAAAATCTATGCTGTCTAATGCTTTAACTTATGCAGCTTGCAATTAGCCCAAGTTCAACTTCTGCTTGTGCTCATGCTGCTGATGAAGCACCAAAGGTGGGGCAACTGGACTGATTTGTCCGGAGTTATGTTCTATCTTATCTAGCAACGGCATAATGTATGATCTTAGTTGTATTATCCAATTTTCTATTATAACATTCTCTTTATACTACTATATGACCTCAGTATTTATTTTCCGATAAATACTTAAGAAATTGTTTGTGAAGTGCTATCAATTATAACAATTGGTTTTCTGCAGAATTGGAGCATAACTAGTTTGGAGGCAATGAAATGTCAGTCTTCTGGGAAAGCTGACCAGAAAGTCTTTGAACTAAACAGGCCTACTCAGTTGCAGACTTTGTGGCTCCCTTCAAGTGTAAAAGGAAACAGGGTTAGTCCTTACAATGTTCTATCAGTGCCATACTACATTTTCTTCTTTTGTTGATCACTTTTGAATTCTTGCATTTTAATAATTTTTTTTAGAGCTCTTCAATTATTCATATTCTCAGATTTTTCCATTGTGATAGTAGATAAGTAACCATTACCAAATTGCAAAAACTGATGTTTTAAGGCTATAGGTTTAGTTTCTTCTTCACTTCTCCTTTCCAACTGTACGAACATTATTTTGTTTGTTTATGTGTATATGTAACTTTACAAAAATGAGATCTCTCAACGCATGTGTAGAAGTTTATAAGACTGCTGGACCTTTGATTTATTCTAAAATTAAAGGTTATTGTGATCATAAGACAAAATGTATTTGTTTGTGGAAGATATTGATTTGCTTGAATAGCGAAGGCTTGAGAATTTGACATCTTCTTACACAGTTCTCTAAGTTATGGAAAAAAATGTAGAGTTTGTTAATAGTTTGTCTGACACATGCAGATATCAAGACTGGCTTACAACCATGCAGGTAATGCTATTTTGGCATTAGCTTCAAATGCTGTTCATCTATATTGGAAGTGGCCACTTAATGACCTTAATTCAAGTGGCAAGGTAAGCAAGCCAAATGCATGACTAGCAACTTTATTTTTCCACTTTAAACTATTCCGTGAAAGGTGTTGAATCAGTAATTGATGATATATCAATAAACTGAGACATGATTTGCAGGCAACTACGAAAGTTTGCCCTCAATTTCGGCAACCGAAGAGCTGCTTAGGGCTGATGAAAAATGACATTACAGGCACCAACCAAAAGGAAACTCTTCATTGCTTTGCTTTGTCCAAGAATGATTCATATCTCATGTCAGCTTCGGGAGGGAAAATATCCCTGTTCAACGTGATGACGTTCAAGGTAACTTGATGTAGTATGTCCGGTATGAAATAATTTCTTCAAATTTATTAAGTTGTAAACCATATATACCATTTTCAGTTGGTCATGTTTGATTAGGTTTGTTACTCCATGCATATTTACCACTGATATTAATATAACCGAGATTGTCCTAGAAACTTAGGCTGAAAGATGCCTAAAAATTTGACTGACTTTTTTTTTTTTTGGTATGAAGCTATGGATTATTATGCTTGTCTGTTACTGGAAGTATCTTTATGAATCTATGCTTTTTATTGAAATTTATCCTGTTGACATGTATAGGCAAACCGATTCAAACTTTAATCTGTTGACATGCTTTTTCTTCTCAATTATGTAAGGATTTGACCAACTATTCTTAAATTTTGTTGGACAAGTACAGAAAATGCTGTCTATCATGCCTCCACCGCCTGCAACAACTAGTCTAGCTTTCCTTCCTCAAGATAACAATATAGTTGCAATAGGGAGGGAGGATTCCACAATTACAGTATATAACATTCGTTTAGCTAAGGTATGAGTGCTTCTGATTTATATTGATGCATGTTTAAAAAAAATCCAAGCAAGTCTGTCATTTGCTTAATACATGCAGGTTATTAGTAAGCTTGCGGGTCATTCCAACAGAATTTCTAGCCTTGCTTTTTCCAAGGATCTGAATTTGCTTGTTTCTTCTGGAGCAGATGCCCAGGTTAGTATTTAAATGACACGGAATGCGTGTCTACAATTGCTTTTCCTATTCAGACTCTTAAACCATCTCTTGCTGCCTGTCATTTAGTTCCTCATCCAGCATACTTTCCTGTGCTGCAGATGTGTCCCAGATGAGTAAATAAATAAATGAATGAATGAGAAAGATTGAAGCTTGCTGGTTGTTGCTTTAGCAACGAGCATTATTCATGCATTGCTCTTGTAACTTCATAGATTGTAACTTCATAGATGCTTGGAACCTTGGATTACACTTCCAATTAGGTAATCATGTTTCATTTGCTTCTGCAGATTATCGTGTGGAATGTTGGAGGCTGGGAAAAACAAAGAACTGTATTCTTGCAGATTCCAGATGAGAAAAAGTCTGTGGTATTGTCAGACACCCATGTCGAGTTTCACCAGGACCAAACACATTTCCTTGCTGTACATGAGACTTGCCTCGCAATATACGAGGCCAAAGCTTTGGAATGTTTAAAGCGGGTAATTCTATGTGTGTGTTTTTCTTAAGAAGGTTCTTTTCCCTGTATGTTTGACTCTTTTGGGGGATATAAAAGAAGTTATTGTTTGTTCATTTTCCAGTGGGTTCCTAGAGACAATGTACCAATCTCCAAAGCAACATTCTCATGCGATAGCCTGATGGTGTATGCCAGCTTTGTGGATGGATCTGTGTCTATATTTGATGGTTCACATCTTGAATTAGAGTGTCGGATTACTTCCACTGCCTACCTTCCGCCTTGTCCAAGGTGTGCTGCTTGCTTCATGCCATAAAAGATTTCTAATGAAGTGGTTGTCCAGGGTCTGCAAACATGCATTTGTTGTCTTATTCTTAATTCTTTGTTGTTCATTTCTGTCTTCTTCTGAACTTGCTTCCCTACTCTCCTCTACTTCAATTTCTCTTACTATTTTGGATTTTGTATTTGTATTCTAGCCTAACTTCAGAGACCCCCAGAACCTTTAACAGATTTTGGCCCATCCATTCACATGTCAAATCATTTTGTTGCTTGTACAATTATTCTAATCTCTAAGTTTCCTGATTTGCTGCAGCTTTGGTATTTATCCCGTAGTTATTGCAACACATCCACAGAAACCAAACCAGTTTACACTGGGACTAAACGATGGTGGGGTTGTTGTCTTTGAGCCTCTAAATCCAGCTGGGGAGTGGACTACATCATTACCAGTTGAAGATAGGCCATCCACCATCGTGGCTGCCGAATGTGATGTTGACTGTTTCTGACTTTAGTGACTTCAGAGTTTGATCAAGCAAATACTCTTTTTTTCTTTTTTTCTTTTTTTCTTTTGTGCTTAGAAGGAGAAATTGGAGAATATCCTTAGCTAGACCATATGTCATAACAAGTAAACACAAATACATACTACTGTACGGTATATAGATAGTTGCTATATTTATGATCCTAACAAGAATCACATCCTCGTGAGTTTCTTCTCTCTCTTTCCCTCTGCTCAATTGAATTAGCAGGGATTTTAGATAAATCAAATCGAATAAAAAATAGTTAAAAGATAAATAATTAAAAATATTAGGTCAAATAGCACTGAATCATGATTATTTATGTATTAGTTATCTGTACTTAAATACATTATATATAACTATATATGCTTATATATACTATATATTTTATTTAAGTAGTATATATTTAATATATTATATATTAATTAAAAATATTAGATCCATATCAAGTCTTTATTTATTTTTGTCTAAGTTCGTATAATTGAATAATCAAGTTGATTTGAATTGAAATTTAAAATAGATCAAAATTTGTAGCATTCAACCAAATCCGATTAAAATTTATAAATATTGATTTTAATTTTTAAATAATCAGTCTAAAATAGACTCAGTGACCATTACACCCCCCCACCGGGGCCAAAAAAAATGTCAGTGGGGTTCTCATGATAAACATTGATGTGAAGTGTATTTCCTGAGGTTAACCTCATCTATTGGGATGCTATGGCCCGTGTATGAAAAGCTAATGCACATAAACTCTGCAGTTGAAACCCCGGAATGACATATTTCTCAGCCATGAGAGCTATGGAAAATTATTTGGAACGTCCATTCCGATTCTGCAGTTAGATTTCTCTACTGATTCATTGGAAGGGCCATTCTGATTCTAAAATGCAGCCATGACTTCATATTATAGCTCTTCTAGGCCTGTTTAAAAACTTAGTTTTGAAAGAACTCAATAGAATTTTATATTATTTTAATAATTTTTCTATTCAAAAAATCTATATTTAAAAAGAATTAAATTTTTTGATTTAAAAAAAATGATTTAATAAAAAAATCAAATTAAGTTAAAAGTCATAAGATAAATGAAATTAGATCAAATCACAGAATGTAAGAGAATTTATTCTAATTAAAAATTTAAGTAAAATTATTCTAATTGCTTTAAAATTTAAGTAGACACTACATTTATTGACATTTAAGAAATAAAATAACTTGAATTTATTATAGATTCATTTCAAATAATAAAATTCAATTGAATCTATCAATTCAAAATTTATTCTAAATAAAGATATTTTATTACAAACAATTTTTTTAAAAAAATCTATTAATAAAGTTTTTCTTTCTTTTTTCTTTTTTGCATGGTTTATTTAAAACGGGAGTAGGAATTAGAGAACATAGAACCTGTTTCGAGCTATTCATTAGCCGTCTCAAAATGGCATTGAAACGTTAGTGTAAATGAGCCAAATTTGCTGTCCAGGCATCCAAAGTTTGACTCAATAAAAAATCATTCTAATTAATCTAACAAGGTAATCTTAAGCTCATTCTAGTTAATTTAATAAGGTAATCTTAAACTCATCAATTCTCAACTCAATAAGCTCAAATAATTAAAATATAAAGAGCACTAAATAAGAGAGAGAAGGCCACCAGTTTTCCTTATAGTGTCCAAATATAAAAAGGCAATGAACAGAGTTAAAGATTCTTGCAAATGCAAGTGATCAATTTGGAATTTTAGACGAAATATTCAATTTACTTTAGTTCAAATTGTTAAGAGTCTCCAACACAAGGTCATTTGAAATACTAATTACTAAGCTTCAAGCATCCACCTTTGCTGCTGCAGACGCATAACTCACACTGCTGTCCCTTATTGTTTTGCATTGGCTTGACTGCTCATATCGAAGGAACTTGATCTTTATCTTTGTCGAGCAATTCCTTAACATCTGAAAGCATTAAAAATAATTGACGAAAGTAAGTGATCCATTTAATACAGTTGCCTAAATAAATTAGAACTTATAACTATCAGTAAGGATTGTACATAGCATACGCTAATAAATGGAAAACAGAACATGAGAAAATACAGCTAAAAGAGAAAATTATTCGCTCTTCCAGATTCTCAATCTCTCTTTAATGCCTACATGAATTTTGAAATTTCCCTCCTTTTTTCTGTTGGAGTGGAACATCTTGGAATTTAGAAGCATGAGGGAGCTAGTCACCTTATAACAGACACTTGTACAAATTTCATATACCACCCCACATGATCCTGGCAGTGGTGCAGGCATGTGGTTTCTCCAAACAGGATTACACATAATAAATTTGCGATATTCTCGACCTATATTTAAAAAAAAAAAAAAAAAAAAAAAAGAGTGATCGCAAGGCACCCTGTTCATATCCTTTCAGAAAAGGAAAATGCTCAACAAAGAGAAGAAGCAATCATACATGCAAGTATGCAACATTTTGGAGGGATGATGAACCCACGCTCCTTATTCATCTTATGAATATAAAGAATAACCATCAGCTATTTCTGATCATACAAGACTGGAAATAGCCAGCATAAATTGTATATGGAAAAGAACCTTTAACATTCTTTTCCTTTTCTTTGTTCTTTTTTCCAAGGAAGGCGAAGAGAGGTTTGAATAAAATTGTGGGATAAACTTCAGAGATACTTACATTTAGGAAAACACTAATTGGATGGCGCCCACAAATAGTATTATCATGCTCCTGCAAATACTGTTTAAATGCATCAGGATCTCCCATTTCTATTACATCCATACCCATCTTATCCAAAGCCTCAATAGATTTGTGTATAGCCCCATATTTCTTGTCATAGTGCATGTAATTGAACCTAACAAAAGAAAATCAAGTAACGATGTGCAAGATGGTCAGTAACCAAATCAAGTAGGCATAGCCAAAATGATTCTAAATAACTACGTAATTGATATTCAGAAAGTCAGTATGGCAGAGAATATCAAATAACACAAACTGCTGAATGATGCTTTACAGAACTAGATATAGAAAATGGATGTATCCATGGAATAAGGTCTTGTCCAAAAACTGGATATCCCAAACAGACAAGACTTCCTGCTTTGTGAGGGCCAAGGGAAGGCCATATCCAAGGAGCATGCAATTATACAAAACACAACATTACGAAAACTAAAGTGGATATAACAATCTAGCTCAGAGGTATCTGATATGGAACTTGTGTATGCCAGATTAAGCTAGACATGATAGATCTAAAAGAATGTTATATAATCACATACATTAATTAGTATAATCACATACATTAATTAGCATACTGTGTCCTGGGGTTATGATGGAGGACAGTAAAAGATTTCAAAGATAAACTAAAATGATATTTAGGAGGACAAAACAACAACACAAACCAAAATAATTGAACTCTTTGCAAGTCTGCAGACAGGCCATACCGAGAACCCCAGTGACAAAAATCTGAGGAGACTGAAAAGAAATTAGATGGATCATCCACATATTTTGCTAACAACTTGCCATACATAGCTTCATTCTCTGCATTAAGAGCACCAACCAATATTGGTACAACTTTTATCTGTTGCCTGCATGAATCTTACTAAAAGTCAGCCAGAAACAAATAAAAAAATAATAAATATTCACTGCACAACAGGGTACCCTTCAAAAATTTTAGCTAGATATGGCAAGTGCATTTCCATGCTATGTTCAGCTTCATCAACACGAAGATCCATCAACTCAAATTTTCCAGTAGCTTTTAGTTCCTCAACGACTGAAAGATGGAAAACATAAATATGGTCAATCATGCAAAATACTCAATCAAAAGGCTGTCAATAAATGATTAAAATATTTGGATTTTAAAAAACTAAACCATTTCAGAAATCAGTTAACATTTGTTTATCAACTCAATGCAAATTAAACTCAACCATTTCAGAAATCAGTTTAACATTTGTTTATCAACTCAATGCAAATTAAACTCAACCATTTTAAGAAACTCAGGAGCTTCATTTTACCATTCAGAACTCAAATATCCTTCCACCTATGATACATAAACAACAGCATTGATGTTTATTATAGACATAATAAATAAGCAAACATGCGTATGTATTTGTACATTAGTTATTTATGTATGTATTTATGCAATTGCAAGGAGGCAAGCATGCTACCTGTGAGCATAACATGCCCATTAGTATACCATATCCATGCTCCCCTAAAGGAAATTAAAAGACTAAAATGACAAATAGGAAAAAGGATATAGATGGACACAAAATAAGCTAAAAACTGAAAGGATAAAATACCAGTCATTTTGTGTTTATCATCAAAACTCACTCTTATACATGGAGATCTTACCTTCCAAATCAATCGGTAAATCTCCTATGGGAGTCTTGTAAAGTGTGGCTGTTGAAAGAGCACATTTTGGAGTATAATAATGATGAGATGGACCAAGCAGGAACACCCGAGAACTGACATGATATTTTCTTATATATTAGCAATACAATAGACAGCTGAAATAATCAAATATTTTGATCTAAGTACAAAACAGCACATGTTTACAGGAACACAATCACCACATCCATGATAAAAAGTGTTTGCCTAAGAACACATTGATTCGCAAAAAGAAACCATTCATTCAACAAAAGGCCAAATAGAAGATAGAAATCACACATGTTCATCGGGTCTATATTCCCAAAAGCATAAGCAGCGGCACGACCTGAATAAGAGTAACCTGCATGCCTAAAATTTCAACCAACGCCATAAAGGAAAAAGAAAAAAAAGAAAGAAAATCAGAATACTGAAGTTGATATGAATGCAAAAAGATAAACAGCAAAAAATAGAAATAAAAAGAGCCTACGGAGCAATGACGCCTCGAACATCAGGAGATTTAGGCAGGGCAGCAGCCTTGAGCCATCCATCAAGTTCTTCTTCCAGTTTTTTAGCTGAAAATACGCAATTTTTTTTTTTTAAGAAAAAAAGCATTACATTCCAATGAAACAACAAAAAAGCAATCATATACAGCGTTAAAATCACAATTTCGAGTTGCCTCTTCTGAGTTCCACAGTGTTCTATCTCCATTAATAAGTATAAATAAAACCTAAATTAAAGTACCGAAAACAAATATCATAGCGCATATGTAAATAATTGTACGAATTATTTTGTTACTAAACTGTTATTCGTGAGAAGGAAACGAAGAGGAAGTGAGAAGAGACTTACGATTATCGGTGTACCAGGAGCCAGCATGTGATGCTCTTCTGATTTTCTCCATTTTGAAGGATTTCGAAGATATGATCCCTTATCTTGTTCCTATCTGATCAAATTTAGTAGACAAATATTTTTTTTCTTCTGGATGGAAGAAGAAAGAAGTTGGGAGTAAGCTAAGCTGATGCGTTACGGTAGAGTGAGGTGCATTTGTTCTTCGTGTACTTCGTATCTCAAATGATGCCACGTTTCTATGCATTAGCTGTTTTACTTTCCAATTGCAAAATACTCCACAAGGCCTTTTTTTTTTTTTTAAAGTTGAATTCTATTTTTTTTTAAAATATAAAGACATATATGTAGTACAAAGTACTCATAATTAATTAGATGTTTTTATTGTCCTAGTTCTTTCAATTTACTTTTTAAAAGAATTTTTTATTTATAATTACTCATATGACACTTATTACAAATATATCTTTATAATCTAAAGTATCAACATATATTTATATAGTTCGGTTATAAAATTATGATATTATTATCAATTATACAAATTTTTAATAGATATAATATTATAACACAATACAAACTAAAAATATATAATAATCTAGATTAAATTTAAAATATAATTACTAATAATTTATCATTAAAAAATAATTAAAAAATTAATTTCAAATTACAAAAACTATCACTAAAGAAAGAATAAAAAAAAGGAAAGTACATAAAAAAAAAGTTATCACGCATTTTAAAATAGTTTAAAAAATTTTTATTTGAAAAAAGATAAAATCAAAAGAGTTCCATTTATTAGCCCATATAAATCTCAAATTTTCCTTGCAACTGGAATACGCCACTGTAACAATCAATCCTAACTACTGATCCTTGACAAATTATTGCCATGAACTATAAAATTGCAAAAACAGTCATCCTTGCCTGCTCCAATAAAAAATTTCTATATGCTCAGCAGGACATGCAACATCCATGGAATGAGGAAGAACACTATTTATTCCGTACAGAACCAACAAATTGACAAGTTAACAATCTTTTATCTATATAACAGGCACCGAGCCTGCATAAATAACAGACGTCATGTTTCACTAATTCTTTAGAATGAAAAAATCAATCATATACCCACTATTTTTCAACTGTGAATTGCATAAAAAAAATCAAAACTATGATATAACCAGCTCAACAACTCTTTTTTGCATCAACCCAAAATCCAATCATTAACTCAGTTTCATTCCAAAACTGCTGCTACACAAACTTCTGTTATTTGCCCCCCACCCCCAAAAGCAAACAACATGCTCAGCAGACATAAAGCTTTGAAAGAACAAAAAACCTGCAAGCAGAAGAAATCAAGAGTCAGTCCAAGCAGCATATCAAGGATAATATTTTTTGAGTTTCACAATTAAGTCTATCTAGGGCAATTATTCCAGCAAAATAGGTCATACTGGATGACTTTTGGCACTAGCTTACCATCAATACACTCTAGAATATAGCTTAGCAAGTAAAAATGACTGGGATTTATAAAGATCATCAGTGAAGGAAACATCCCCAGTTGTGAGAGCAGTCAGATCCAGATAATACAGTCATCAACAATTCGAGGCACAATTCCCTCTCAGTAGTCAATATGCTATTGCAATAGACCCAAAGCCTATCCTTGAGGATACCACCCAAGAATCTCAAACATAAAATTAATAGAACTCGAGAACAAAAGGACATATTATAAGCCTTGACTATCTTACTCACCCCCTCAGATAAAAGGACAGCTATCAGAATAGGAAAAAGATAGCAGAAATAAAATCAATGCTATTGTTAACTAATCAATTCCTACAATTCAATACCTAGTTACCATAATGATTTGTCCCCTCTTCTGAAATCTTGTAAGTCACAGTGCCCAGAAATGCTGCATTAATGAAATGACCCTAAACCCCAGCGTCGTGGGATTATTCTTATTTTTCATCTGCCTCCAATTATAATGGCATCTGAAGCCAACATTATATCCATCCCATGGAAAATCATAATATCAAAATCTTCATTCAAGAGATACTTAATGTCAGAAAGTGAATAGCAAACAACAGAGATTAAATTGATGAATGGCTCCTTAATAAGCAGGTAAGTTAATACATCTGTAATTTAAAAGGCTGGTTACTTTGTTTTATCGGCTCTCCAATCTCCCCTGATGATATCCCAACTACTCCTCTTTCGCTACGTGATGTCCCTGTACACCAGAAGTCCCACTCCAACTAAAAATCATGTCTTGGTACATATAAATTTCTATAGAACTTGAAGCTCAAATTCAAGTTTATCATTCCAGCAACCAATTCAAGACTCAGTATCTTATTTTTGACGATGAAACCAAATTGTGCTGCATCAGCATAAGTAAAACATGATTTTGACAATATAATCAAAATGTCAAACAATTACTAGATTGGATAATTATGGAATTCCTAATTCTAAAGGCCAAGCAGTATAGTCTTACCTATCTTAACTGATAGCATCGCAACAATTGAAAAAGGAACTATTGGAAACTGAAGCATTTGCCTATACTCCTGAAGAATAATCAACTACCAACAAAAAATCAAACATTCTCCAATGCAGAATGAAGTTTTGGAACCCGCCGACGAAACAATGGCTCCAGTCGAAATGATGGAATACCAGTCTCCCACCTCTTAACATCATACATTTCATTCCATGCTTGCACAATCTCATCAATTTTGAATCCCAAACCTGCAGCAATTGTAAAGTGGTTTCAGTTGTCATCTTAACAGTTCTGAGTTCTTGATGATAACATATATAGAATGACATAAATAGAACACACGTGCTGCTACTTGTATTTTATGTACCTTCAAGTGCAGTTTCATTTGAACAATGATTCTTTATCATAACAGCTATATCTGTTGGAGAAGCACCAGCAAGTTCAAACTTCTCGACTGCAACTTCTAGACATTCTTCCCAAGTTGGTAGCTCCAGCTTATATTCCACGACAGAACGCTCATAAAGCATGGTGCCCCATAACAGATATATCTGTGCACTCATATTTGCAGTCTGCTCTGCCGCTTCTTCAACAGATAAAACTTTCAATAATCCATCCAACCCAAATTTATGCAACTGGTCCTTGTACTTGTCAAATTTAGAAAGCCCATTTAGATGCTGCTCCTCCATCTCTTATGCTGTCCCCTGCCTTGTTATAAAGATCAAGGACCTCCTCAGAGGGCCCATCTTCTAAATCTAGCTTGCTTCCAATGGCATGATACCAACAAAGCTTTGCTTGCTCAAACTGCTGTTCCCCAAGTGCAAGAAGACCTTCATAGAAATCGGGTTTGATTTTTAAAGCTTGTTGATATCTTGTTCCTGCCTTCATATACTCTTTCCTTGCCCACTCATATGCATTCTTAGCCTGTGAAATTATAGACTCTCTTGAACCATCTTCAGAAAAGAACACCCGCTTCCTTGCCTTCGAAATATGAACATTTCCCCAATTAAACAAAGCCAAAGCTGCCATCTCTTGGAACTTGTCTGCAGCAATATCAAAAAGTTCCTGTGCTTCTTCACACGTTACAGTATCCTCCATTGCCTCCAAGTATAATTTCAGACCTAGTTCATGAAGATCCAAGTATGCATCTGAATCAAAGCCAACATGATTCTTGAACAACCGTGCAAACTGGACAACCCAATCATCAACACAAATTGATCCCTTTTCAGTTTTGGCACCCTTCCCTGCAATCCCATTCTCAACAGCATCACTTGGTTTTATATAAATCTTGTGCACATCCTCCCTTGCACTTTTCATCCCCTCATAAGGCGGTTCTTGATCAGGACTAATTTCAACAACATAGAATCTAAGCGACCCTTGAGAACTGCTTGATGATTCAGCTAGCTTTAGCTCCTCTGTAGTAGTAATTGTAATCAAATCACCTTCCGAGTCCCTGTATTTCACAAGAACACCCTTCAGGCCAGGATACCTATCTCTAACTATATCCCTCAGCAACCCTATACTACAATTGATGGGCAACTGTGCCCACCTGATATCCTCCCCAAACACCAACTTCATTGTCTTGGTAATAACTTTCTCCTCCTTAACATCCTTGGTAACCACTTTCTCTTCCTCAAGAGTCTTCATCACCACCTCCTTATCCTTAATAGCAGCACTAACCTCCTTCTCCTCCACAACTATCTTGTCCTTATCCTCGGCCTTCTTATCCAGAACTTTCCCATTCCTCTTCTTCTTCTTTACCTTCTCTTTCACCACTTTAAGCAAGCGGGCAGCACCATCACCCCGCTCTACACTAGCCAAACCAATCAATTTCTCGTCAAAATCAATACCCTTTTCAGCTATACCCTTTTTAAGACTATCCAATTTCTCCAAAGCCATCAAATTACCAGGTTCCATACTTAAAACATTATTAACATCTCTCAAAGCCAAATCCAACGTATTCAAAGCCTCATAGCACTTTGCCCTTTTCAACAACGCTTTGCTATACTTAGGCGAAACCTCTAAAGCTAAATTACACTCGTTAATAGCACGAGGATACTCACCTAAACCCATTTGCATATAGCAAGCGGCCATGTTGC
>CATIWR010210618.1:0-13879 GCA_949677035.1 Omphalea diandra | reverse complement strand
AATAAAAATAAAATATAATTTTTGAATAATAATAATAAATTTCTATTTTAATATTAAATATTTGATAAATGAAAAAATAAAAGAAAATTATATTTGTATGTATAAGGGTATTTTTGTCATTTTTTAAGTTAACATTTCATTCCAATCCAGTGCAAACAAACAATATTACTTTCAAACCATTCAATTCCATTCCTACCATCCCAAACATAAATATAATTTAACACTCTATTTCCAAACCAAACCAATCAATTTCATTCCATTAATAACTCTTCTAATCCATTACAAACACTCCATCCAAATAGGGTGTAAGTCACCACAAAAGAAAACATACATTATGCATCTCTAAGATAAAATACCTCAGTGAGCTTTGATTTTCATTTAGGGATATTTACTTGTTCCACTAAATATTACTATCACGTTATTATAGCTTAATAATAATTTATGGACCCAATATTTTTTTAAAGTGTAAATTAATAAATTTTCATTGTATTAATACTTAACGTTTTACAATTATTTATAAACATTAATTAATTTTTTTCAACTTTATCATTTTTCTTTTTTATAATAATTATTTCTTTTAAAATGTACAATAATTCATTAAAATAATTAGTTAAGGATAATATAATCTTTTATTTATATATTAACACCTATTAAATATAATATTAATATATGTGCAGAAACGTTAAACGACGTTTATTATGAGACAAAGTGAGTATTTATCAAAATGAGTATTTATTATTGAATGTGGAAATTAGATTAGAAAATCAATTTTATTTAAAAGAAAAATATATACATATACATCTAACAAAACAAAAATTACTTAAAGGATATATCATATAGAAAAAAAAATTGATTATCTTTTACATTATTATATTATAATTAATAATTTATCATTAAATTAAATAAAAATTTTAATTTATTATTAAATTAATAGTTGCGATTAACAAAATAAAAAATAATCACTATATATCATATTTATTCTTAACATTATTTAATTGTAGAATTTATCGCTAACTAGTTAAAGAATTTAGTAGTTAAACAAGTGCTTGATTTTTTATTTTTTATTTTATGAGAAGCAGCAAGTGCCTGACTTAGGTTATCAAACGAAGTACTAGATTGACGGAATTATTATACTGGCATCATTTAATTTTGTGTTACCAAACTGGGTACAACCCGAGGGGTAGACATTAAACTGAAAATATGCAGCAGAAAACGACCTGCCAATTTGACACCTCAGACAGTGAATCTGAAAAAATTTGAGTATTATAAAAATTTCATTAATTTATCTAACTTGATTATCTTATAATTATTTTGATAAACATGTTCTGGAGCCAATTCGAGATTAATTTATTTACCTTCATAGAATAACATATACCGACACTAATGTTACGTGTTCTGGAGGAGGTTGAAAAATAATCCCCGAAATAGGTGGGGAAAACCATTTTAGGAATATCAAAGGAGCAATAATTTCCAACGTGGCGTAAAATCATTAGTATTATGATGGAACAACAAACAACATATTTTTATCATGTAACCTGGAACAGCCAGTATACCGCTCACACCGTCGCACGTTGTCAACGTGAATAAGAGTTCTGTTATCTTCGGCGTCGAAAGTTCCAAGAATTGCCGTTTTCCTCTCTCTCTAGCTGCACGCGAGGTAATTCTTTCCTCTCTCCTTCTCCCTCGCCCTCTCGAAAAGTTGGAAACTTTCTTTTCTCCCTCTGTCATTTGTGTCTTGAAACTGATCAACAAGAAAAAGAATTCAGTTTTTTTTCCTTTTTTTCCATTTCGTGCTTTCTTTCTTTATATTTTTGGTTATGAGCTTCGATTTCCATCGTTAAATTGTTAAAATGGAGAATTATGGGTCTTCGTTTTCATACCCATGCAACAATCCCTGCCCATACCCTTATCCTCCTCCGCCTCCGCCTCCGCCTCTGCCTCCGCCTCCGCCTCCGCCTCCTCCTCCTCAAAATCATCCCTATCCACCTCCTCCTAATTCAGATTCATACCCTCTTCCTCCTTCTACGTATCCCTACTCCTATGTTTCTTGCACTTATCCACCACCACCCCCACAACAACAGCCACATCCCACCAGCCTTTCAGGCCCTTTACCTTTAGAGTATTGCCACCGCCCTTCTGGTTCTGTTCCCTATCCATATCCCTACTCTTCATCTGCAATTCCACCTGCTTCTCCTCCTCCACCTCCCCTTCAACGTCATTCCAGTTTCAATTACTCTTCACCACAACAGTACCCTTATTTACGGGATACCAACCCAATTCCACAAGGTCCCTCCGCTTCCATTCATCAAAGGCATGATAGTTGCCCCCCCTATGGGCAATGGATCATCAACAAATCATGACGCTCATAATGCTACACCTAATTCTTTCTATCTGCTTATCCACCTTTGGATGACCTACTGAGTAATATGCATCTGAATGATAACCATAATCGCCCTTCTGCTCTGGCTTCCCCTCCTGCACCTTCAGTGCCTGGTTCACCTGTCAGTCATCGGACTTCGAGTTTTGGGATTGAAAGACAAGATTTTTATGGTTATCCTAATAGCTCTTTTTCAAGTAATGATGAGAAGGCTTACTTGAGCCGGATTGATTCTTCTGATAATTATTCTGCTCCTATTTATGCCCATTCAAGCTCCTTCAGTGATTCACAGCATCGCCAGAGTACAAAGATTGTGCCTTGGCAGAATGATAAAGGGTCTTTGAGGGTTTTACTTTTACATGGTAATTTGGATATATGGGTTTATGATGCCAAGAACCTTCCAAACATGGACATGTTTCCTAAGACACTGGGTGATCTGGTCAATAGATGGCGAGGGAATATAGGCAGCAAGATCAAAGGGCAAATGAGTCGCACGATTACTAGTGATCCCTATGTTTCGATTGCAGTAGCAGGTGCTGTAATTGGGAGAATTTTTGTGATTAGAAACATTGAAGATCCCGTTTGGATGCAACACTTTTATGTTCCCGTTGCACATTATGCTGCTGAAGTGCACTTTTTCTTCAAAGACAGTGATGTTGTGGGTTCACAGTTGATAGGAGTTGTTACCATTCCAGTTGAACAGATATATTCGGGGCCTAAAATTAAGGGAGTGCATCCTATTTTGAATAGCAGAATGTAAATCTGGAGCTGTATTGAAACTTTCAATTCAGTACACCCCAATGGAGAGACTGAATACTTATCATCAAGGTGTTGGTGCAGGTCCTGATTATCATGGTGTGCCAGGCACATATTTCCTTAGGAAAGGTGGTACACTGACTCTTTATCAAGATGCCCATGTTCCAGATGGGTGTCTTCCAGGTCTGAAACTTGATCATGGGTTGTCTTATGTGCATGGGAAGTGTTGGCATGACATTTTTGATGCAATACGCCATGCTAGTTGATTAATTTACATTACTGGGTGGTCTGTATGGCACAAAGTTAGACTGATTCGAGATGTTGGTAATCCATCATCAAATGTTACATTGGGGGAGCTGCTAAGATCTAAGCCCCAGGAAGGAGTAAGGGCGTTACTTCTTGTTTGGGATGACCCTACTTCAAGGAGTATTTTGGGATATAAAACAGTAAGAATTCTTCTGTACGTTATTGTGTAATACCTTTTATCTGCTGCTATTATACTAGCAATGTGTGCTTGAAAGTATTACTGTTCTTGTCATTTTTGCAATACGTGTATCATGAGCTTCTCTAGTTAGTTTTAACATGATTAACACAAGGCTGTCATCATGATTTCTGCATTTCAAGAAAGCACACATTGGTTGCTGCTGAGTTTCAATGTTATTGTTATTGGCACACATTGGTTGCTGCTGCGTGTCAATGTTATTGTTATTGGCACACATTGGTTGTTGCTGAGTGTCAATGTTATTGTTATTGTCTCTGTTAAATATCTTGACTACTGTGCATTTGTTGCATTTTTATGTCTATAAGCATGCTTTCTTTTGTCGAAAATTGTGCATTTAGGCATGCTTAATGCTCTCTGCATTTGTAAGTGTTTCATACAGGATCCTGGGCATATCTCAATAATTGTCAGTGTTAGTTGTCCCTGACTTCTGCTTTTTGCTTATTGTAACCTCACACTGTTTTCTTGAATTATTCTAGCACATGGTTTTTCAAGTGAAAGTACATAACTCTTCTACTCAAAACTTCTGAATTTAACTAATGCAGGATGGGATTATGGCAACCCATGATGAGGAAACACGTCGTTTTTTCAAACACTCATTGGTGCAAGTGCTTCTTTGCCCTCGCATTGCTGGAAAAAGGCATGGCTGGGTCAAGCAAAGGGTTAGTTATCCCATGGTAGTAGTGAAATTTGAGCTGTGCTAATGCTCATTATCAGACATTATTCTTGCTGTGTTGAGCCTGTCAAAAAACTTGCATAGTGAAAGCTTTTCTGTTACAAGGTTCATGAAGCTAACTAGATATAGTATTACAAAGTTCACATTCATATATTTCTGTTTTACCAAATGTGAATGTACTTGGTGGATAAGCTTTTATTGTTTTCAGTTTTCTATTTCCTGCTGCTGCTTCAACATTCTTGCCATAATTAATTCAGCATTGGTTTATCTTTTGGTTTCTAGACTACAATCCCTGCAGCCTTTATAAATCTATGGACAGTAGTTGATGCAGTAGTAATTTGATGCGTCTTTTTTCATCAACTTCTAAATCTTACATGGAACTCCCAATCCGATATGAGCTATGTGAGCTTGTATGATTTTTATCACTTTCACAGTTTACTAACCTTGTTAAAGCCACCATATTGTATTTGTAATTGTTTAGATCAATGAATCCCCTTGGAGGGATCAATTCCAATTGGTAAAATTTTTTATATCCAATGAAGTTCATTTTGGTCTAGGAAGCTGAAACAGCAGGCACTAAATCAATCATCATTGCTAAGATGCCCTCTTTTTCATTCAAGCAATCTTTTTTCCTCTTTATTTTACTTTATTTAAATATTTTCTTGAAAAAATGAAAATTTCTCACTTAATTTCCTTTTACTTTTTAAATTTCAGGAAGTCGGAACTATATATACATACCATCAGAAACCTGTGATTGCAGATGCTGATGCAGGCAATAATAGAAGAAAAATCATTGCTTTTGTTGGTGGACTTGATTTATGTGATGGACGATATGATACTCCACATCATCCTCTATTTAGGACACTGGAAACATTGCATAAAGATGACTTTCACAGTTAAGTCTTGAAGCTTATATTGTCATACTTGTGATCAAGTATATATGTAGGTAATACGTGACATGCTAAGATATACAAGAGAAGCAGTTGTGATGGATGCAACTTTAGAGATCACAATGCTAAATTATAAACTGTAGTGACGTTTTTCTTTTGGATGAGAAAGTGAAATTTGTTTTTCCCCTCTAATAATCGCTTAACTGTATTACCCTATCAGGGTAATGTTTCTGGTTGCCCGAGAGAACCATGGCATGATTTGCATTCTAGAATTGATGGCCCAGCAGCATATGATGTTTTAACCAACTTTGAGGAGCGCTGGTTGAAGGCTGCAAAACCCCATGGGATTAAAAAACTAAAAGTGTTGTATGATAATGCTCTGCTTAGGATTGAAAGAATTCCAGACATTGTAGGAGTTTTTGATGCTCCTTCAGTTAGTGAGAATGATCCTGAATTATGGCATGTTCAGGTAATTTATCTAAACGGCTGAATGATCAAGTACTAAGGAGCAATGGGTGATGGGTGGTTTTGTTTTAAGGTTTTGATTTATTTGGTTTTATGATACTCTTTTGCTTCTTTTTAAAATGCAGATTTTTCGGTCAATAGATTCTAATTCTGTTAAAAGGCTTTCCAAAGGATCCACGAGAAGCCACGAGCAAGGTGTGACAATATATGGCAATGATAATTGATTTTCTTTTTTCTGTTTTTGAGCCTTGTCAAGTATGAATCTTTGTGCATGCAAACATAGCTGCTACTTGTGGAAGTTGATTGGTTATTCTGTTTTCACAGAACCTGGTCTGTGGGAAGAATATTCTTATTGATAGGAGTATAAATATAGCCTATGTGAAGGCCATTCGAGCAGCCCAGCACTTCATTTATATAGAGAACCAGTATTTCATTGGCTCCTCATACAACTGGAGTTCATATAAAGATTTAGGTAAGGAAATTTATTCTTTCTTTAGGAAACTTGAGTTCATATAAAGACTTAGGTAAGGAAATTTATTCTTTCTTTAGGAATTGTTTGAAGGTTTTCTGCTTGGGAGGTTTGGTGTCAATTTCTGAACTATCTGATTAGATTATGGTTTTCTCAAGGCAAGGGTTTTTACTCAGGTTCACTAGAGCATGTATGTAATGGAACTCACAGATTTGGTTCTTTTCTAATTAATTAACAATTTTCATTTTGAATCCAAATGTTGGAAAAGGATTTGAGCATTTAGGTAATTGGAGCTCAATTACAAATAGTGAGGGAATTAAAGGCACTAGAAAATAAAAGAGAATGGTGGATAAAATGCATTGCAGTAAATGACCTCAATGAGTAAGTAAGGCTGCAGTATGTTCAAGGAGAAAGGAATAGGAAAACTCTACTGCAACTCGGATATGATGCTTAATTCTTGTAATTGACGAATGTTGCATTACTTGTGGTACTACCTCTTCACTACTGTTCGTAGTAGCATGCTCTTCTTGGTTAACACAGCTAAACCAAATTTTGGAATTAATAGCTATTTTTATGTTCCATTGTAAAGTTGTATGGTGATAAATTATAAGCAATTATCATGCTATCTTGCAGGTGCTAATAATCTAATTCCAATGGAAATTGCTCTGAAGATTGCTGATAAGATTAGAGCAAATGAGAGATTTGCTGCCTATATTGTCATCCCAATGTGGCCAGATGGTGTTCCGACAGGTGCTGCTACACAAAGGATTCTATTTTGGCAGGTGGAAGCAACTACTGAACTGTCAATTGAAACAACATATATTATAACGCCAATAGTATCTTATTCGAAGTTGTTGCTGCTGCTGCTGCTGCTGCTTTACTGTTATATACAGTAGGTCTAATTTACAAATAGAGGTGTAACTTTTTGAGTAACGATGACGGACAAGGAGTTAACAATGTAATGCTGAGGTTTTTGACTACTTGGTATTTTTTGATGTGGGAATTTTATGGTTTACTACAGCATAAAACTATGCAAATGATGTACGAGACAATTTGTAAGGCTTTAGTGGAAGCCGGACTTGAGAATGCATACTCACCTCAGAATTATTTGAACTTCTTCTGCCTTGGTAATCGTGAGTTCTCAGACACATACAACGCTTCAATCGTGTCTAGTCCAACTGCTACAAACACTCCTCAGGTATGTTTATTCTTGAAGCCAATTTTTTTTTTGGGCCATTGATTTTAGCAGCATTTCCTCTAGCAACATGAGAAATGTTCTGATGCATGAAGGGGTCCTGTATGATTTCTGTTTATGTAGCGAAGGTTTCTTAATTGCTGGTTTATGGGTAGGTCAAATTCTTGGCTTGTGCAAAAACCATCCAATTTTACTAGATTATCGTTTTTTCTTTTTTTGAATGGCTTCTTTTGCTTTTCTCACCACAATATTTGTGAATGACTGCTATCATGTGAATATTTCCAGGCACTCAGTCAAAAGAGCCAGCGGTTCATGATTTATGTCCATTCAAAAGAGATGGTAGTTGATGAATTTGAAATATTGGGATCTGCAAACATAAACCAGCGATCAATGGAGGGCACAAGAGACACTGAAATTGCAAATGGAGCATATCAGCCTTATCATACCTGGGCAAGAAAACAATCTAATCCATATGGACAGGTACCTTCAGTTAGAAAATATATTCATTTTATGTTGCTAGGATTTAAAAAATGATGCCAGCATCTTGGAAATAGAAATGAAAATAATCATTATATGTATGTTGCTTTCCTGTTGGTAATTCTTTCACACATAAAAGAGGTGACCACTGGGAAAAAATATAAGTTATTTATATAGTGAAGCAATTTAATGATCTGTGTTTTATATATCACCCTTGCAAAGGTTAATTTTGTTCATGGTCACCCTTTTTTCACTTATTTTCATGAAAATCATTTATATATTTTTTATTTCAAGGAAATCTTTTAATTTTCAAACTCTTCTTAGGAAGGCCATATAGATAGTTTTCAGCCACTTTTTGGAGTTAAAAAGCGAAAATGAAATCACTCAAAACAAAATATAATAATCTTAAATGAAATGTAAGGATCCAAAAATATACTGAGAATACAAATGAAATGCAGTTTTTGTCACAAAAATGATCAGAAGTTTGTCATGTGACCTTCCTGGAATGAATTTAGAAGTTGATTTCTTTTACACTTTGTAGATATATGGATATAGGATGGCACTATGGGCAGAGCATGTTGGAGCAATTGAGGAGTGCTTCACACAACCAGAGAGTCTTGAATGTGTGAGAAGAATGAGAACACTGGGGGAGATGAATTGGCAACAATTTGTAGCTGACGAGGTTACTGAGATGAGAGGGCACCTACTAAAATACCCAGTTGAAGTTGATAGGAAGGGCAAGGTGAGGCCTATTCCTGGAAGTGAAACTTTCCCTGATGTGGGTGGAAATATAGTGGGTTCATTTCTTGCCATTCAAGGGAATCTGACCATCTAACTAGAATAATTACCTGCAGCGGAGTTTAATATACTTACAATTTGGGGATATGCCTCCCGGTTCTTGTTCTTAGAAGTCCACACCAGTTTATGCTGTCAACATAATGTCAATACGTCATCTCCTTTTTTTTTTTTTTTTTTATTTTAAGGTCCAGAGATAGTATATATACATGTCATCATCAGTGTTACAAACAAAATAGTCAAACATTACAATACTTGTAGATTTTCTTTATGGTAATTCTTGTTTATTTGTGTTTCGAAGACAAAAGTTGAAGATGAAGGCGTCATTCTTGTATATTTGTGTGGATACGCTAACGAGAGAAATGATTAAAGACTTTGCCTAGAATTTCTGGGCAATTACATATTACATTATCAACCAATGTTTGAATTAGAGACTTTCTTCATGGTTTCGTAGTTGCTTTTGGAACAACCATCTTGAAAATTGATATTGTGGTTATGCATTAACCATTCCATGCAGAAATAATTTTCTTATCTTTGCGAGGGGGATTCGGAAATCCAATTAAGAAAACATCAACTTTCTGGCCTAATTGTACTTGCAACTGGCCAAATGGCAACTTTCATTTTAATGCCAATCTCATTGAAAAAACAAATAAAGCATCAAGGACAAATAATACATCTGTTGCTCCCTTCCTGATTCCGGAACTCAGAATTCCAAATGTATTGCATTTCCATAC
This sequence comes from Omphalea diandra, assembly GCA_949677035.1. NCBI lineage: Eukaryota > Viridiplantae > Streptophyta > Magnoliopsida > Malpighiales > Euphorbiaceae > Omphalea > Omphalea diandra. Next base: position 4,546 of record CATIWR010210618.1, on the reverse strand, counting down.
ATATCAAAAAAAAGTGTTGGTCATCAACTATCCTAAAAAAATTCACATCCCTCATTTAGTTAGCCTGTAACAACCTTAAGACAGTTTGGCAGACAACTGGGTTCAATCCAACCAAAGCAACACAAAGGTGAAACCATGACCAGAGATGAGAGAAAAAGCTGATATTCAAGGGTATTCCTCTTTTTATGGACCAATAAGTGAATACCAAAGATCCAGGGGAAGCATATCCATTTAGGCACAAAGCTTAGCACAAGTATCTAAATGGCCAGACTTGCATACTTACGAGGATGTGTTTACAAGCCTTGCACGTCGAGTCTTTGGATCCACCTCCACTTTAAGACCAAGTCCAGAAATCTCAGGCACATCAACAGATCCTTGAAGCTCCAATTCAGCCACTGCTTTCTGATTTTCGGTGTTCCCTTCTAATAAGTTCCTCACAGACCATATCCCCCACTCCCTTAAAAATGGGTTATCTTCATCTGTAACACATTGTTGTAACAGCAGAAGTATCCCATTCTTCAGCCTAATCTCATCTTGCACAAGTTTTCTTTGGAACGCACAATTACCAATGACTGCAACAATGTCTCTACGAAATCCTTTGTAAGGGCAAGGTCTATACGAGCTTGACGAAGCTGCTTCTTGATTTTCGTTCTGTTTCATTGCTTTCTTGATAATTTTTGGAGGCTCAAGATTGCCAAGCACACCTAAAAGCAATTCAAGAAGTCCATTTGACAAAAGCGTATCAGTGACAGAAACTGTATCCTCCTCCTCATCCAGGCCATCCTTAGCATGCTGGGCACACATATCTCTTAAAATAGTCAATGAGTATCCAAGAACATCAATCTCCGCAAACCTTGTTGGAAGAACTGAATTGACTCTTGATACATGATCAATAACCCCAATCGATCTCTTAAATATCCCAAAAATACAGATTGCAAAATCAATTGAAACAGTTATCTCTTGAAGTCGTTCGTTCAAGATATCTGATACAATGCTCAAAAGATAAGCTTGTTCTGTTGAAAAATGGTCGCCACTTGAATTAATGTCTTCACTATTTTCAAAATCACCAACACAATATAATTTAGAGAACAGTTTAGGAAAGTAAACTTCCTGCAAGCAGACCCTGGACATAAGCAGCTTCAACCAATCTTCTCCAAAACCAACTGGCAAAAAAAAAAAAAAAAAAAAGCTGGTTGTAAAGAATGCATATAGTGTAATAAAATTTGTAAAACCAAAGAATAACATACCTTTAGATGTAGTCCTTACAATTTCAACCACAATGGGCAACCCTTGATCTCCACATACGTCTGTAATAAGGCTGGGGTTTCCATCACAGCAAGTATAAACAATCATACAAATCAGATCACAAGTCCCTTGACTACAAAGTTTCGCAAGCGCAACAAAATCACGAGGAAAGAAGCAACCCCAAATAGGTTGCTGATGTGCTTGTCCAGCCAAACCAACATTAGCCAAAACCTGCAATCCCATACGTATAATCCCATAATCTGTCCCTGCAGACCTCAAAACATTGGAAATCGTAACATGTCCATTTAGTAAGATAAAAAGGTTCTGATTAGCGATTTCTCCTGCGCATAGGTTCCTGATGAGTTTTAAAGAGAGTGTGAGATACGGATTGCGAGATGGGTAAGGCATTGATTGGGCAAGGTGAAGAAGAGCGGGAAGAATATCAGTAGAAGCAAGGTCTGCGCGGCCATTGTCGGTTCTGGAAGTTGCTATAAGAATTTCCAAGGCATCTTTTAGGTTTGAAGATTTGGAAGCAGTAAGCAGTGGTTGGATGAGATTTTCAGGAAGACAGGGTTTCGCCATTGAAATGTTATCGTCCATTGCTGCAAAACCCTAAATAGTCTAAACGATTTGTCGTACAGAAGGGGTTTTGGAAGCTGAAATAGATATAAACGGCTGTCGTCCAAAGTCTGAAAGCCCAACCCATACTAGGCCCAGATTTCCATGACTTTTATTTTTTTTAATATATTTTTGAGTTCGTAATGACATATCCACCAAGTCCAGGAATATTCTTGTGTGAAGGCCATGGGTCAACTGAGTTTTCTCATTTTCACAAAATGGAGTTGATTAATGGTGCTTTATATGACTGTAATTCTTTTATTTGTATTATTAATATCTTAAAATATGGTCCTATTGAGTTATTATAATTTTTACATTCATTAGGATATAAATATTAGGAATTCGCTGCCTCATGTCATTCAAATAACATTAATATATCATTGACACAAAATTTTATTAAATTTGTTCAGTATTTTATTATTAGTTTAGATACTAAACTTAATATCTTTGACTTGATATTAATATTTTGTATTTAAACTTAATTCACTATTGACTTTATCATTATTTTTATTTATTTTTAAATTAAATTCTAATTAAGTTCATCAATTTTTTTTAGGAGTTTTATTCATTAATTTTTTAAGTAAAATTTTATTAAATTCACATTGAACAATGAATTATAAAAAATAAAAATCATGTGACTTTACATACTCTAAAAATTAGTATATGGATTCTTGAAAATTTCGAGAAATAAATGAATTACACATATTCATTAAAATTCAACTTTTAAAAAGACAAAACAATCTAATTAAGAATAAATAATCGTCTAAATATATCAATATGCATCCTTACTAATCTACGATAGAGAATAACTTTTTGTTTTGTTAATGAAAATAAGGTGAAAATAATTTAGTTCATCCATATATATATATATATAGTTTTAATATCTATGAACCAAATTTTCATTATTAAAATGTGTATATAAAACACTCTGAAATCTTGAGAAATAAATGAATTTTATATATCCCCTTTAAAATCTTGGAAAATAAATGAATTGCGATCAATTGTTTTTGAAAAAAAAAAAAAGCTAAAGAAAAGGCAAAAACAGTTTAATTTTATATATATCCTTTAAAATCTTAGAAAATAAATGAATTAAAATAAATTTTTAAAAGAAAATAAAAAAAAACTCAAGGAAAAGGGAAAAACAGACTGAACTTTTGAGAGCGGGATTTGAACCCACGCCCCGTCGGACCAGAACCTTAATCTGGCGCCGATGACCAACTCGGCCATCTCAACATGGTGCTTCATCAAAGAACCTCCTACACATATCGTAATAATTTTTTTTAAAAAAAAATCATTTCAAAATTTGAACTCGTAGATTGACAGTTCCTAAAATAACTTAAAATATCACTGAATGCTCATTGATGCATCTGCTAATCATGTCTGCAATATACTGCAGTTACTCTTCTATTTAATCAAGAATCTCACGTATAGAAGAAACCATTTGCAAACATCTCTGTTGTGATGGCAAACGAGGGGTTGGCTGCCATACCATTAGAATGCCATCATCAGGGCTGCGCGCAACGGAACCCAGGTGCATATAATCATCCATTCAAGCCACCTTTTGCTAGACTTCAGTGCAAACAAAGTACTCCAAAACATAGCTTTAAGCAGTGAATGAAATGTTCCGTACAAGGAATACAGCCCTAGCATAGGATATGTCGAATTCAATAGGGCATAACAAAATTGTTTTCTATTATCGGGTTGGTTCTCAAAGTCAATAATTGACGGTCCAAATGCTACAGAAAATAAAGGCTTACAGATAAAAACGGCCATGAACTCCCATAGCCAAAAGAAAAAATTCCCACTTATCGTCAAAGCGAAAGGTACCAAAAAAAAAAAAGCCATAAATAAATTGATCTACCACAGAAGAATATTTATGTATTAAATTAATTAACTTGGCCATTTAGATATCCTTCAAAAGTGAAATAGAGTATCAACTAGACTTGGCAGGAGAAGTCACAAAAAAATTGGGTGGAATGGACACAATTAGGCAGTGTGCTTCCCTTTCCGGTGTTTCTCTAGTTCTGCTTCAGCATCTGTCAACTGCTGTCTTAGTGTGGATATCTTTCTTTCCAAATCTTCCACCGACTGTTCACTGGTGGAAGGCTGATACGGTGTTAGAAAATGACTTGAGAAAGCTTTCAGGGCTTCAAGCCCAGTAACCTATAAAATCCAGGTCTCACTGATTAAGTAGCTGGTGGACATATAACCATGTATGTCAAGCTTACTATCTTCACACCAGAAGAATCTCAAAAGTAATGACAAAGCAACATCATAAGAGACTAAACAAATTTGCTAAAGAACTTCAGAACACCAAGAGAAAAAAAAAAAAAAAACTATATTTGGTATGATGAAAGGCGCATGCTATAGTGAAATGTTTCCATATATTCATCATTAAGTAACGTAGAAACAAATTACAGAGTTCATATCAAGGACCTTTTGTTACACCGGTCAATTTTACTTTTGAACCACATATAAATCAACATATTCCTCGTAAATTTCTCTTAACATAAGACACTACTTTTTTTTTACCTCTTCTGGTAGCAATGGCAACTTGGTGATGTGAAAATCATCATACAACATGTAGAACTGATCAAGATACTTTTGTTGCATCCGCATTCTTGCTTTGAGCAATTTGGATTCAACATCTACAACAATTAATGGTTAATGTTATTAGTGTTTC
>CATIWR010210614.1:0-69545 GCA_949677035.1 Omphalea diandra | reverse complement strand
ACAACATAGCGATCGGGCGAAATAAAAAAAAATCTCTGTGTAGATTATTTCTTAAATAAAACACATATTTTTCAATAAAATATATATATATATATATATATATATATATATATATATATATATATATATATATATATATTTCTTTTCATTATTACATATGACGTTTTGATGTATAAGAACTAGGAGTTCATTTTCTTTCGTCGCATTCTCTGATCCAATTCCACCATTTTTTCTTACTGGATTATTAACCAATTATTATTAATATTTTATTTGGTGACATTGTCATAATAATTTGCTTTGCGTCATCATAAAATTTTGTATAATTTAATTTTTGTCATTACATATATGTGGGTATGTATTTACTTTTAGGTTTAATAATTAACTCTAGAAACAATAGCTAATTAGAGTCTATGTGGCCAAGTGGCACATTCATAGATATTTAATATTAGATCAAATACTTATGGATATTATTGAGTATATCACAGTCCACTTTTGTGTGCGTGGCACATAGTAAAATGATGATGTTATTCTTTCCCATAAAAAAGAAAAAATAAATAAATTGATGATGTCACGCTTACACTAGTATATATAGAAATATTATAAATGATGTTGTAAAAAAAAGTTTATATGCTCGTAACACATATTTAATATAATTAAAATATATTAATTATATAGATAAATAGAATAATAATATAAGAAAATAAATTAGTAGTTAATTTATATTTTTTTAATTGATGGGTAGGTAGACGAATATATAAACCCATATATCCATGTAAGCAATTTTTGATATTACATGCATATAAAATTATAAATGAGACTAAGTGCTCTAATTCTTTTGATTATATTATATAAGATAAGGTAGGGGAAATAACAAAACTTTAATTATATAATTCTTTAGAGTTGAGCCAATTAAAAATTAAAAAAATTGAATTTAAAATGGTAGAGACAATAGAAATTAGATAAAAATTAAGTTCGAGAATAAATAAATTTAAATGAATTTGAGTTGAATATTACTAAAAAATTAAAATTAATCAATTAAATAATTAAATTCAAACTATTATATACACTTATATTTTTGTATAAGTTTTCAATGTGAGATTATTGACACTTAATACTCATCCTCAAGGGTTAACGGTTTAGATTGAAATTTCTCTCTTCGAAATTGAATGTAACAGAAACACTAAATAGAGTTGCTAGAATTGGACAATCAAATAAAAAAAACTGAATCAAGTCAGACTTGTTCTGATACTATATTAGAAATTAAAGAATTGAATTTGAAAATGTAAAAACGATAAAAATTAAGTCCGAAAATAAATAAATTTAAATGAGTTTAAGTTAACTATTATTAAAATATTAAAACGAACTAATTAGATAATCAAATCCAAATCATTATATATCTTATATTTTTGAATAGGTTTTTAATATGTAATTTTTGACACTTAACAACAATATCATGGACCAAAAGAATTAGTAGTTGGAAATTTTGTATAGAATATATTCTCTATAGAAACCTCCACGTTATATGGGTACTACATGACACATATACCATGGTGTGTGTTTTATATTATATATTATTAGTAGTACTTGTGGTCAAGAAAATTAGCTAACGTGGACGCAATTATATGGCAGGTTGACTATTGGAATATATAGAAGCCAACGGAATTTATATACACTTTCAATTAATCCTTCAAAAAAGGGACCCATGAAATGAATATTATTAAAAAGTAGTTTCTATATCTTTATTTTGAAAATAAAGATTTTTTTTTTTTTACATTTTGATTAATTAGAAATTACAAAAAAAATAGAATGATGATTAAGTCTAAGAGAATTAAAATATAAAAACACATTAATATAATATATAAAAAAACTAAACCGTAGAATCCAAAATATTTAACCCTATAAAAGATGGAGTGTTGCCTTGTGGAAGCAATTAGATAACTCATACCATCAATTTTGTGGGGATAAAATCAAAAACCATCATCACAACATTTTCTGCGTTTTTTTTTTTTTAATATTTTAAGAAATGAGTCAGTCTCTTCTTCATACCACACACCAATAAAGACAAAAGTGCCATTAAAATTCAAAGGTTCTATGATCGATAGAACAAAAAAATGTATGGCTAAGGGAAAAAAAAAGGTGAAAAAAAACTCAGGTAAAGAGAGATAGAGAAGAGAAAATAGGATGCATATGAAATGCCCCACAATGCAATGGAATACTAGCCACTTGTTTGGAATCACCAAAAAAAAAAAAAAAAAACACACTTTATTCTATTTTTTTATCTTCGATCTTTAATTTAGAAACTAAGTTGCTGGTCATTTTCTTTTATTATATAAAATTTCTATTCAGTTTTTTTTTTTAAAAAATTTCTATTGAGTGTCTAATTTATGACAAAATTAATGATTTTCTTTTATTGGCTCTACTAAATTTAGTTTTATATACAATAAAATATAAATTCAATATAGATACACCCTACTTCACTCGATATAATTATATTTTATTAAAATTAATGACTGTATTATATTTATTAAAATTTTATTCTATGAATGCTTCAATAAAAATTAAAAAAGAAAAAATGTTTATTAAAATAAATATTTTTTAATCTAACCACTTATCATTTCATAAAGTGCACCAAAAAAAAAAGGAAAAGTAATAGTACATTAGAAATTAATATAAAATGATTATTTTATGATTTATATTTAATTTATTATAATTTTTGGTAATAAGTTTATTTCACTTTTATTATTAATCAGCGTTATATGAATTAAAATATTGTGTTGCATGAATCTGTATAAGCTTAACGTATGTTTTTTTTTTTTTACACTGTAGTAGTGTTTAATATGTGGCGAAGGGCTCTTTTTTTAGTAGCATCAATCAACAACAATTAATTTCAATAAGGTTTGATATCTCTTTGTTGAACGTAATTTGATTCAATTTATAGTGGTTTATTTATCTTCTGATATCAAAATATTTAAAGCTGAACTTATTTTATTTTTTATAAATATTTTTTTGAAAAAAAAATATCTTTCTTCAGAAAGGATTGTCTCGAACAACAAATTTGTCAATATGGATGAAAATAATTCAGGCTGACATATATATATATATATAGGACAATGATACATCACCAACATGGCAAACTATTATTTGGACCACAATTGATATACATTATATATGGTAACATGTTTGTCTAAAAATAGGAATTAATTTATTTATTTGTGGTAATATTTAGGCAGTGGATCTCTCTCATGGGTCACACTATTTATTTAACATAAAACAAAAATTGTGTGACAATTATGAATAGGACATAGGGCAGTTGGGTCACCATTTGCTGGGCCATCTTGGGCTTCTCCAAATTTAGCGGACTTGAGGCGACGGGACCCATTCGTACAGATATTGTTTTGGACATTGGTTTCTGTTGTATTTTATACGAGGAAAATGCTAAGTGAATATCTAAATAAAATATAACAAATATCTAATTAATAGATAGTTCAAATGCTTTATGTCATATTTAATTAATAAAAAAATTTATTAATTTCTCAAATATTAATAGTTTTTTCAGAGGTTGTCGGCGTCATCTCTTTATCAAATAATATGCTCTCCCTAAAAAATCAATCTCGTTAAAATTGTATTTTTTTCAAAATACATTCATTTTAAAATTAGTGTATCATATCTATCAATCCTTTATATGTATTTATCTTTGAAAATATATGTGTATTTAATTAACCTTTCTCTTTATCTGAAACAATTTAGAAATTAGCTTCTTTGGGTTTTATTTTCTTGTAGAAAACTGTTTTGTATATTTTTCATTTTTCTAAAAACAATTTTTGGTTGAAAACTAATTTATATTTAGAAAATATGTTCATTTACTAAAACTATGAAATAATTTTAAATTGAAAAATCAGAAAACAAGTTTATATTGAAATATTTTTTTTTCAATTCAGACTATTCGTTTCATATACAATTCTATCATTATATTCTTCCTTGTTGTTTTTTTTTTAAATAACTAAATAAAAAATACAAGTAAAAAATGAAAACAAAAGATCTATTTGATTTAATAATAGTAGTCAACGATGAGTGATTAGTGATGATTATTCAGCTGTCAATAATTAGTTTTGAACAATCAATAAATATAAAGTGTTTGATAATTTAGAAAATTATATTATAAAATGATAAAAGGTAATAATTATTATATTTTCATTAATTTTATATGAAAACAATTTGGTATAAGATAAAATAATAATAATAAATATAATGTCAATACTAGCAAAAAAATTTAAATACTAACTTTTATATTTCAAATGTTAAAAAGACTAACTTTTAAGATTCAGTTATATTTTTAAAAAATTTGAAACGCTAAATATTGATATTTGTCAAACACCTTTTTTATTGTATTTAAATATTCAATTATTGAATATTAATGAGCAAATGCCAAACTAAATTGATGCTAAATAAGAATGAAGGATAAAGTGGTAGAAAAATTCTTGCTTAAAAAAAGAAGATAACTTAAACAATAAATATATTTAAAAAGTAAATAAAATATAAACCCTAACTTATTTGATAGTAATGACATAGAAAATCATTTCACAACTGATAAAAATAATTGATCACTAAGGTAAAGAAAGTTAAAAAATATAGCTATAATTTATGCTCCATTTATTTTGTGAAATTTTTTGTTATGAAAATATATTGCTGTTTAGTACATCCAAAAAAAAATGATCAATAAAAAATATTTTTTTTGTTAAAGAGAAAACTAAGTCATTTTTCGGATTTTTACAACCTCATTTAAATGAAAAATAAGTTATATAAATACATGTATTTTTTATCACTGATTATTTTTTATTACTAACACTTATTACGGATTATAATTGGTCGACGGTGGTTGTCGAAAATGAGTGAAACCCGTAAAAAATGCCTATTTTTAATATCATATATTTTTCTTACATTAAACAATAAATAGTGTAAATATAAAAAACATATATAGTCTAAATTTTGTTATGATTTTATAAATTGAAATAAAATTAATATTTTTATAGTGTATTTTATACACTAAAACTTATAATGCTCAAAATATATTTTTTTCAAAAAATATTTTCCGTTAAAAAAACAGAGCCCTAATCTGCAAAGCTGTTCCTGCTTCTATTTAGATGGGCTGTGGCCTGGAGGCTCTTTTAAATAGATATTTTGGTCCGGAGTTGGGCCAGATACTTGGGCACAACTGATGAATCGGTTGACCACTGCAGAGCAAGTTAAACAATAAAGATGGGCTTTTTTATTGGAGGGAATTCTAGTGCTGCCTCGAACCAGGCCCAACCTATCAACTCAAGTAGTGTTTGCAGCATTGAAGGATAAGAGAAGCGTTATTATTATTGTTTTTTGCCATTCAGAAGAGAGATAGAGATTTGAATCCCGACATCTATTTTGACTTTATCTATTATTTAATAGTTTTATTTTATTATTAGACTAATCACTAATTAAAAGAAGTATGATTTGAACCATTAATATATGATTAGAGATGATAATTTTTAACTTGATTCAAATTTGTTTGCTAAAATTTAATTAAACTTGACCTAAAATTAGAAAAGATTTTTAATAGTTTGATTTAGTTAAATTGATAAGAACTAATACGATTAAAATTTAATTCAATTTAAATTATCATATTTACTTTAAAATAAAAAATAAATTTTTTAATTTTAAATATCAATATTATGAGTGATCTAATTTAAATCAAATTTTTTAAAAAATAAATGTGTTTTAATATATATCTTACCCAATCATTCAACTTGACTAATTTATAATTTGAAATAATTTAATCTAAATTAATTTTGAAAAAAAATATGATCTAAAATTAATCCAATTCAAGTCATTTGCTAATATTATTAAAAAAATACTTTTTTTGATATATATATATATATATTTATTTATATATGTATGTATAAAAGAAAAGTTGATATTAAAAAAAAACCATAGCGGTCATTTTTTTATGATAATAAGCAAATTGTTTATAGATAAATTATAAAAGTTTTGAATTTGCATTTGTCATGTAATATAATTTATTATAATGCAAAAGTATTTACAATTAAACCTCAAATTCATCTTAATATAAAAATTTCCTCTTCAATATTTTTTAGTAAATCACTAAATGAGCTTTTATAGTGATAATATTTCTCTTCAATATTATCTCAATGTTAAAAATTTCTGATTTGATTTGTGGGGTGACTCATGATTACCTGAACAAATTTAAAATATAACCCAAGGACTAGAACAGTTGATTCCTATCCCATACATTTTTTAGGTTTGGGAAACAGTAGAAAGTTGCTATCAATAATGAAGCTCATATATTTTCTATACATTTTTCCCTTTACAGCACTGACTCTGGGAACAATATGATGAAAGGGAAGAATCAGCATTTTAACCTACTCAGTTATCCACAATATTTTAAAAGAGAGAAATTGAAAATTTAGAGAAAGTATATCTGATTCAAAAACTTTCATAATTATCGTATTTAGTTTCCTCAGATAAAAAATAAAATTGCTTTAGACACAACAATTGAGCAAGATAAATTAAATAAGAAAATTAAAAAATTAAATTATAAAAAAAGAAAACAAAATTATTTTTTTTCTTATTTGAATCTCTTATTTACATGAAAGAAAAATTTAAATTCATTGAGTATAAATTTATTTTTTTAATTCATTAAAATAGATAACACATGAAGATATTTTATGTCGCTTCTAAACCTTAAATCCTAAACCTTAACTAAATAAAAAATAATTTAAATTGATTTAATTTAATTTCTCTCACTTTCCCTCAACTAAACAAAGGTTACAATGTAGTCACAACTTTGAAATTTGAGATAGAACAGACCAAAATATAAAACAAAGGTGATAAAAATAATGAATTTTCAGATGAATTCCACCGCATACTGGAAAAATGCCAAAAGAGTGTTTTTCTCCAGAACGTCCCTCTCACTGTCATTAAAAAAAACTTGCCGTAATAAACTCCCTCATAGCTTAATCACATTTTAGAAGGACAAAAGGTCATTTTACTCCTTAAGCTTGTTTATGATGTTCAATTAAGTTAATTTTTTTTAACCTAATTAAAACACAATGTAGCCGAAGAAACTAAACAAAAGGCATAATTTTTTTTTCCAAATTCACTTTTATAAAAGGGAGTTAAAAATTCAAAAATAAAAAATATAAATCTTTGTTATGATAATTTTTTGAGGATGATACAAAATTCACTTTCGTTTTTAGATCCAATATTACTCTTGATAATATATATTTTTATTTATCTTTAAAATATATATGATACTTAATAATGTATTTATAGATGATTATGATCTTCTTAATCTGCAAATTATAAGGTAAAATTTTATTATTTTTATAAGTTTTTTAATTTATTTTTTATATTTCAAATATCACCGTCAATATTTGAACTATTCATAATCTTATCACCTTAAGATTTAGAAAATTTGTTAGGCGTTGCATCAGTAACATTGGCAATATTACAAAAGTCTATACTTTAGATCCTTTAACTATTACTCAATTAAACAAAGAAGTAGAGATAATTTTTTAATATGCTTGTATCTATTTGGTTTTTTATTGTATTTTTTTAACTTTTATTAGTCAGTTTACTAGTTTTGTTTGACAGCATAATGTTTAGCTTTAAAATCTAAATTGGATTTAATTGAGCCCATATCGGAATATTATGGTCTAATTAAGCTAAAAAGGAACTAATACAGACCTAATTGCACATCGAAAACAAGTTTATAGGCCAAAATCACCCTATGTCCTTTTCAAAAAAAAAAAAAACCATTCTTAAAAATATGGGCGTCAAAATCGAGGCCACACGTCACCATCGACGAAAAATTATAAGATAGAACAACCGAGCCATCCGGCATCGTATCGCCACAGGGGCGGCAATCTATCGCCACAGGGACGGCAATCTAGCGCCACGTAAGCCATCTTAAAAACCCGCCACTTGCCTTCTAATTCAAATGTTCTCAGAACATACCCCCTCCCCCTTCTTTTTCACTTCTTCCTCATTTCTCCTCTGCACAAAACCAAAAACCCTAAAACTTAAAAATTAAAAAGAAAAAGAAAATCCCAAACGATGTCATCCGTGCACCCGCACTCCTACACCGTCGATCCCATCTCCAAATCTCAGGACCTCGCCTCCGCAATACTCGCGTCCACCACCCCATCCCAGATCTCCTCCACCTGCGCCGCCATCCACTCCTTCTTACACTCCCACACGCCTGATCAGTCCCGCCACTTCTTCTCCCTCACCTTCCCAACGCTAATCTGCAAGCTCTACGGCTTCAACGAGCCCCCGCATGGGCCCAACCCCGCTGCCAGCTGGCTCGACATCGTCCTCCAATCAAATGACGCCATTCTCGCCTCCACACTTTTCTCCCTCTTATCCCCAGACGGCGCCGTTTTCAACTCAATCCACGCTGTCGATCGACAATCTCTAGTTAAATACGTGTTTCCGACCGAGCGGTTGCCAGAGTGGGCCCGGCTCGTGACGTCGAGCGATAGAGATTGCCACGTGTTGAGCAGCCTTTGCGCTATGTTGAGAGGTAAAATAAAGGAGGATTTAATTAAAGGCAGTTTGTATTATCAAGTGCAGTTAAATGTTTTTGAGTATTTCATGTTTTGGTTCGCTTATTACCCTATATGCAAAGGAAATAGTGAGAATTTAAACGGTGCTCCTACAAAAAGAAGTAAAATTTTGAACTTAGAGAATTGGGCGTACTCGATTCCTGGGTTTTCTACACAATCTAAGCGCGGAAATGAGCAGAAATTGGAGTGTAATGTTTATTTGAGGCTTTTATATGCGTATCTTCGTGCTTTTGTGCCAATTCATGATTTGGATTCGCACCAGCCTTACCGGAGCTCCTTTTTGAATTATGGACATGGAAATGATGGATCGGTTTTGTTGAAAGCAGAGTTTGTTGTTGATACGTTGGTGCAATACTGGTTGGTCGATAATGATTTTTCTCCTTTGCCCATTAGTGTTTGCAAGTCGTTAGGATTGTCGTTTCCGCTCAAGTCAGTGTTGGGTGAGACTCCGCCAACTCCTAATTTGGGTGAAGTAGTGAAGGTGTTGGTTAAGTACTTGAATTTGAGTGCTGGTGTGGTTAAAGGTGGGTCTAACGGTGTGGAGAGTCAGAAATGGAGTAGGGTTTCTTTAGGTTCTTTTGATGTGAAATCAAGGGAATTTGCTGTGTCTTTGAATGATTCTGTTCATGTGGGTGGATCTTGGAATTCATGGATGCAGAGGCCAGTGTATAGGTTTGTTTTGAGGACATTTTTGTTTTCTCCAGTGCAGACTTCTATAAAGAATGCTACGCTGATATTCTGGGTTTGGGTAAGTTATATGGAACCTTGGACGGTTGGATTAGATGATTTTTCACAGCTTGATGTGATTGTGGATGGGTCAGTGAAGGATTTGAATAAGGAAACTGAGACGAGTAAAGATGAAGAGTATTCATTGTTGTGGCAGGATTATGTGCTGTCCAATTACTTATTCTACAGTTCCTTGGTTATGCATTTCATTGGGTTTGCACACAAGTTTCTGCACACTGATCCTGAACTGATAGTCCAGATGGTATTGAAGGTTTGTGTCTGAACTCTAATCCACATTCTTGTACTTTTGTTGCATACATTTGCTTTTTCTTGGCTATACGATACCAATAATTGTTGATAATGAATGTTCTTCAACTATTAGACCTAACTATGACTTTATACATGCAATGAAGGTGTCCTTCTTATTCCGATTTAAGGAATTCAGTTTGAGTTGATAGTCAATTGTTCCTTGGCTTGAGGATGAACTAATATTTTCATTTAGTAGTCTCTTCAGTAATAATTTCTATTGGATAAACTAAAGAATACATGTGTATTTGATATATTTTGAGGGATAAAGGTAACTCAACTATGAACAAATGGATGAACATGGATTGCAAATGCTACTATGTTAGCATGTTCTATATAATATGTGAATGGGAGACTGCATCTGCTCGAGAAATAGTCAATTGCATGAGGCACTTGCTTAGTGCTCATGATTTTTTTGGTTTGTTCTAGGAGATTGATAAGAAGTTTTAACATGCATAGTTTTTAAAGATGCAAAGCACCAAAGAGTCCTAAAGCCTAGGCGCAAGGTGCAAGCACACGCCTGAGCGACATGAGACACAAAAAAAAATTATGAAAATTTAATATTATTTAAATTTCTAACATACTTGAGAAATAAATACTCAACCTTTATAAAAAAAATATTATCAAAGAAGTTGGTCTACGTAAACACATTAAAAAAATTTAACAGTTTTCATAGCATAATCTTAAGTAAACAAATTAAGCACTAAAAAACATTTAATGTGTTGTATAAAATATAATTAAACTGAAAAATAATAAAAAGAAACAGCTTGATATTTTAGTTACTTCTGAGTTTTGTGTTTAAATTCAATTCCAACATCCAAGAAATATAGACGCTTGGTTGTAGAGCAAAAACTTGCACCAATAGGATCACTACATGCCATTATGCCATTATCTGATAAAAAGAAAGATTCACTGATTAATTCAGTAAACTAATTGATCAGAATTTCCAAGCCATTGTTTTTTTAAGTGGTGATCGTGAAAAAAAGAAAAGGCAGCAGAAGCAGCAGTTTATGGTAGGAGGGAGGGAAATTGAAAACTCAGACAAGACATCAAGGAGGGATATTTAAGGTGTGTGCACACTGCAAATGGAAAGATCGGCTTCTGGCGACCTAGAATATGGTGTTCTAGCGACTTTCTGGCAATAAAGATGGCCTTTCCAGTGACTTTCCGGTGCATTGATGCGGGATTTGGATAGATCTGGAAGTTCTGAGTCAAGTGATCGTGGTCTGTATGACTGAAAGAGCTTCTCTGGAGGAGAAGTTTTGGGAGGCGTGCCTTTTCTATGCTGCATGCCCCTAATAAGGCACTTGCCTCAAGCCAAAGGCAAGCATCTGAGTTATGTCGCCCGCCTTTGGCCTTCAGAAGCGCCCTTTGGCCTTCAAAAGCGCAAGGTAGTGTGCCTAGCGCCTCAGGCGCACCTTTAACAACTATGTTAACATGTAATCGAATTCTCCATAACAACCATTACTTACCACGGGAAATTGCGTTAAACTATGAGAAATATGATTACTGAGCACAAGCAGGGTTCCAATGGCATGGTAACAATTTTAATGGTAGACACTTTTGAATGTACAACCATTCTAATCAATTTTCAGGACTTGTGAATTTAAACATTAGCGAACTATATATAAAAGATGGTCTATGTTTGAGATTTGTGTGTTTGTGCTTTTATAAATTCATGTTAGCAGTCATGTGAAAATTAGCTTTTTGGACATGGTATTCGTTGGAAGTCACTTTCAATTTTTTTTTTTCTTCACATATTTCAGTTTTATTCATTTTGTTTTTTGTTTTTATAGGTTATGAAAATATTGACATCATCCAAAGAGTTGATTGATCTGATAAAGAATGTGGATGCTGTTTTTCATTCCAAACAAGCTGCTGGATCGGGAAAGTCAATGCTTAACAGCTTATATAGATATGTTCCTTTGATTCGTGAACAGTTGCAGGTAGATCTCTGTGTGGGTGTGTGTGTTTGTGGTCAATTTCTGCCTCTACTGCTGCTCATCTTTTGCTTCCTTAAACGAAGGTCTGGTCAAGCTTTAGAAGTTAATTTCATGCTTGTTTTGAAAACCATTGCTAAATGTAATGCAGCATAATTATCTACCATTCCCTATTTTGGTTCTTTTAAGGTTTAATATTGCTAATGCAGTTATCACTGTGTTCTTCACATAATGCTATAGATAAGCATCAAACTCATTCATTTGAGATTTTGTTTCATATTAATCTGTTTGTGGTACTAGGATTGGGAGGATGGGTTGTGTGAAAGTGATGCTGATGGATCATTCTTGCTTGAGAATTGGAACAAGGATTTAAGGCTCTTTAATGATGGGGAAGATGGTGGACAGCAGCTCCTTCAGGTTTTTATAATTTGTTCTTGTTCGTAATTTCCATGTATTTAATACCCTTTGTGAATAAATTCATTTTTATATGATCTCAATCAACAGCTATCATTGTGTTATTGCAGTTGTTCATATTGCGTGCAGAAGCAGAGTTGCAAGCTAATTCTGGTGATAACCTTGCGCACAATCTTCAGCTTGTAGATTCATTAAAGGCACAAGTGAGCTATTTGTTTGGCAGGGAGGCAGTAAAACCAATTTCATTTATAGCAGAAACAAAACAGCGTGATCAGTGGCGAGACGAAATATTCAAGCCTAGGAGTGGTAACCAAGCATTAGCCAGCGTCAAATACAAGGGTGACTGGATGAAGCGCCCCATTTCTGATGATGAGGTTGCATGGCTTGCAAAATTACTAGTGTATTTATCAAGTTGGCTGAATGAAAATATGGGGCTAGGTCGAGGGGAAAGTAGTGATGTTGGCCCGAAATGGTCATATGTGGAGGTATCAAGTGAAGTGGAAAATGTATGTGGACCTTCAGAGACTACGAAAATGGTGTTGTGTGCTATTGGTTCTTGGTTTCTTGGTTTGGGTGCTGCAGCAGTGAGGTTAATGCGGAGGCATGGTATGAGAGTGAACCTCAGGATACTGGCTTCAAAGAAGATTGTGATGGTTTTACTTTTGTATGCTCTTTTCCGTATATTGAAGAAGGCTTTTAGACTTCCATAGGATGTAGATTATACTGAAGGAACAAGGATACAGGGGAAAAAAAAAACAAGTTTGGAATGTTTGAAAAATGAAAAAGAAAAGTATGTGTTGTTTCTTGCAGGCTTTGCTGCTTCAAATTCTTTCCTTTGTAAATAAGAATGAAAAAAAATTTATAGGCATTTTTTTCGTCTTATCTGTTTTCTGTAGTGCTATCTCCAGCAGTGCTGTGTTGTTTTTCTTGATGTTGCGATTTCTCCCTGCCTATTAGCTTAAACAAATGTCTTTCTTCTGTATGATGGAAGGTGAGATGGATGAATGGATGTAGTGGTCTTTAATTGAAATAATCAAGTTCTAAATATTAAATTGAATAATTAACTTCTCTAAGTTTATTATATAACACAAACCTTTTTTTAGTTGATTGCGCATATACTTTATGGTCTCTGTGGTTTTTCAGATTTTTTCCCCCTTTTTAGCATGCATTAGCAAACTGAATGAAACGAAGCGAGCCAAAATTTAAAAATGCATAACTTACATTAATTAACAAAAGCCTCTTGTGTTCATTTATGCACAAATGTGCAATAAGGATTTAGTGGTGCAATGGGGCCGTTAGCCATGTAACCTTAGAAAAGATACGTGGAAACTTGCAAATACTATAATTGCTCCAATCCAAATTCTATTCTCTTTATTTCCTAATTAATTAATGCATCTCAACCAAGTATTTTCTTACATTCATAATTAATCTTTTACACAATTTAATTTTTATTTTTATTTGAAATCGGATCATAAAACTGACTAAGAGAGATCAGATCAAACTGAATATGATAATAATTTTTTTAATTACTCTATTATTTAGTGTGAATTTTAGAGTCTAATGACGAGATAAAAGATTAGAATGACTAGAACTCTTTATTTGCTTTCTAAATTTTATTTAAAATGATTTTATTGCATATGTAAATGATAATATAAAAAGTAACATAAAAATGACATTCAAGAATATTTTATAATTTATTAAAAAGAACACTGTTTAATATATATATATATATATTATAATTATATTTTTATTTAACAATAATGTATAGAATATATTTTAATATTCTGATTTTATTTACTTGGGCTTCAAAATATGTATTTTGTTTACTTTTCTACTATTATTTTGTAAGTTTATTTTAATAATTCTATTCTTTAGCTATAAATTTTTCATATTTATATTGTCATAGGATTATATATGTGACAAATAAATGTGACAAATAATTAATCCTTTAGTTACACTAGTTTAATGCGTGTAGTTGAAATATTTAGCTATATGAATATGTTTATGGTAAAGGATTAGTTAGAATATTTTGCTATATAATTATGTTTGCAGTAAATGATTATATATTTAAAATATTAAGATAATTTGCTATATAAATAAGTGTGTATCAACTCAATGTATGCTAAGTTACAAGTATTCATTTATTATCTAAAAAATAGAAAAAGTTATTATACATTTTAATTTTGGTAGCTAATGTAATTATCATTTTGCTATATGTAATTATATTCATAACAAAAATTTAGATGTTATAGTTATATTATAATTTATTTTGTGTCTAAAAATATTAAGCATTAGTTATAAAAATTAAATGTATCTAAGTTTTAGCCGCGTAATTTAGTATTACAAAAATTATGAAAAAAAGTATTATGTCTAAAATATTTAGCTACAAAAATTTTATAATTTCGTAATTGTTAGGGACAAATTCTTGTAGTGACTGCTTAATAAATGGTTAGTGACTTTTTCAAAAAAAAAAAAAAATCCAATCTCACCACTCTATAAAATGCAACAAATGGAGGATAAGTAGCTTTGTTTGTCTGGCCCACTTCTTTCCTCCGATTGCAACCAAACGTAGCCTTACCAAACATTTAATAAAGAATTTTTCTCTGAATTACATAGAAAGCCAGTAAATTCTTAAGCTTCAAGATCTTGAGATTAAGAGATCTCATGTTTGAATCCTGATATTATTGAAGTTATAGTATTTACAATTTGAATATTTGTAATAATTAATTTTGATTATTTTGCATATACAAATATACTTTTTTTAGAGTACAAATAAAATATTTTAAAAAATAAAAATTATAAGAATTATCGCTTATGTTATGTGAGAGGCGCTTAATTATTAAACTGTCAATCTAATATAATATTAATAATAATTGTTATGTATGTAACAAATTCTTAATCTATGCATTGTGCGAATATTTATTCAATATTTTTATTTGAATTTAACTAAAATTTTCAAATTAGGTTTATATTATCAAATTTTTATAATATAAATTAATTAATAAAATTTTATTAATAAATAATAATAGATATTAATATAACTCTAATATTTTAATTCTATTTTATTAAAACATTATATATTTTCATAAAATTTAATCCTTAAATATAAAAATATTTTTATTAAAAAATCTAAATGATGTATATATAAGATTTTTGTATTCATGTCGATTTGTAAAAAATAATATGACCCGAAAAAGAGAATCTTAAAAATCTTTTCTTTAAATTAAGTTTCATGACATTTCAACCTCTATGACTAGTATTATCACAAATGTTTTTTTTCTTAAGATAATTTTTGTGAGATTTGAATTCCAATCTATTATTATATGTTCTTGACTTATCATTAGATTAAAATATTACACATTATAATAAAAATAAAAGAATATAGTATGAAATATTGAAATTTGTATTTTTAGTCAATAACTTAATCAGCTTTAGTTAAAAAGTTAATAATTTAGTATGATGTGAACGTAACATAATTCTTCTCAGTTTCCCGTATAGACACTTTTATTTGGAGAGAAGGAAAGAAATAAAATAAAGCAACACAGAAACACCACAGAGATCATCAAACAAAGTCTCCTTGAGCTTCTCAGGAGGAATTAGAATTCCATGCAAGCCAAAATCCAAATCGTGCCCAGTCCTCACCACCCAATTCCAGCATCTATTAACCTCTCTATAAATATGATGGATTTTTGCACTGCCCAATTCCGGTCCTCTCCTCTTGATGATCATTAGCCATCATCACCAGTACGCATTTGCTGTCAGGCAGATGCAGACATTAAATGTGGCATAAGGTACACTTCTTGCGTAACTTATACTCTATTGTCTTTGTCTGTTCTCCCATGTGTTCTGTCACTGTGTTATGTATTATCTCAATATAGTAAATTTTTGTTTCCAAGATTTGTTTTCTTTAAACCCAAAAAAGAAACTGACAAAATAAAAATCCACATTGTTATCAATCTTAGATAATGATTTTTTATTACTACTATATTAAATACATTTTACCTTGCTTAAAAACTATGCATAGTTGTAGTTTCATCTAATTTAACTCATTATCATTTCAATTATTAGAGACCTTTTGAAATGATAAGAAAATTATATCTTTTTTTTACTTTATTTCTCTCATTATAAAGAAATATATCAAATTTGTATGATTTTCCATTCTCGAATCTTTTTCTTTTTCTGGGTATATGGGAAATGATCCATTTCAAATCCATGAAAGAATGACAGCAATTGGTTGCATGACACAACAAATAAGCGTTAAGATTGAAGATAATATACATTAAGCTGCTAGAAGAAATAACATGAAATGCTGTAACTTAATACATAAAAATATAAATTCTTATGTAATTTTTAATGACACGATATAACATGTTTAATTAATTATCTTTTAACATACATTCATTCTCTCTTTCAAAAATAATTTAAGGATCTGTATGCACTGCATGGAGCAACATTTTTGCCTCATCATCTTGGGAAAATGAAGAGCTGGATCATGGTTCAATCTGCCTGCCAACGTTCCTTTGCCAATAATATGGTATTCCATGGTTTATCAGCTCTGATAATAGGTATGGATGTGCCTACATTAGTTGCAGATTATATTATAAAGCAGCTGATTAAGTGGATTTGTATCACTTTTCTACAAGCCAGCCAAAAAGCTCACCTCTTTTCAGGAATTCTGCCTTTACTATTCTTTTTTTTTTTTTCATTGGAGTCAGATATTTGAATACGAGTCTTTGTCTAACAAAAGGCATTTCACTAGCCTTTAGATTGAAGGGGGAAACAAATTAAAGGATTTTTTTTTTCTTTTTTGAGAGTAAAAAAATTCAAAGGATTAGTTAGCCTTCAGAATGTCTGTGATTGACCAATTGGTATGTGATGAAATCATCTAGATTTTCATATTTTTGTGAGGTAAACTTACCCCCACCCCCGCCAAAAAAAAAAAAGAAAAAAAAGAGCAATTATATGAGAAATTTCCAATTATTCTGTAACTTTTTTTTTACTTTAGGAATGGACAGTGGCTATGAAAGACTTAATTTGTTTTAAGAAAAACATTTTTTAAATTTATTGATATTTGATACATTTAAGAAATTTAATTAATATAAAATATTTTCATTATTAAAGTGAAAATTAAATTATTTTTAAAACTAATAACTTTATTTTTAAAAAATTATATTTTTAGATTTGATAAAGTTATTTAAGTAAAAAACAAATTATATAAACATCTATCTATTAGTTCACTTATTATCATGGTCATCTATGATTATTGGTGATCATTAGTGATTGGCGGAACTTGCATAATTTTTTATTTTTATATTAAATAATAAATAATAAAAATATAAAGTATTTATAGTCTAAACTTTATTATAATTTTATAAATAAAAATAATATTGTCAATAAATTAAAAAAAATTAAAAATATCTTTTTAAAAAAATTTTTTTAAAAAATATTTTTCATTAATAAATTATTTTTTTGAAACAAATAGAGATTAAATATCATATATTTGACAATGTGTCATCAATGCAAATTGTTGGAAGAAAAATACAATTAATTTTACTTAATTTCTAGAATTCCATTAGAGTTCATTTCTTGATATGATATGTTCATAAGTTAAAAACGTGGTCAACATCGTTTCTTTTACATTTTTTGTTAGCCTTGTTTTTTTTTTTTTTTTTAAACTGAAAAGTTGAGATTGAACACATCGTGTCAGATGCAAGTTGCTTTCTTTTTCTCCTCATGCTAATGAGAGGAAAGACATATGGTTAAACCATAAATCAAATTTAAACAATGATAACTACGTTTTATATTTTTCTAGACTTCTTAATTGAGGGCAAGCCAAAGAGAAATGGTCAAAATTTTACTAACCCTACAGTGACAAACATTGGTTTTTAAATGAGTCCTCATAGTTCAACTCATACTAATAGCCTAGCTAGTGTGCATGTTCATAATAATAATAATAATAATAATAATAATAATAATAATTAGCATACAAACAAACTATATAACTTAATATTGACCCGTTATAAGTTGTATAAATCATTATTTATCCCTCGTATCATTCCGATGTTTTGGGATTATATATAAAACACGCCAAGAAACTAACTAATAAGTACTATTAGAATCTTTTTCAAAGGCTAGTACTACTGCTGGTGTGACATATAGCTCATATATAGACTGTGAACAATAATAAATTCTTAATATATAGCAAATGATTCTTAAATTTTATTCAATTAATATATAGTTTAAATAAATACATCAGCCTGCTACTATAAGCCTAGAACTGGTAGTTGGGTCCTCCTTTCTTTCTTCGCCTCCCTAGTTAGAAGGTTAGATAGATCGATTAGCTCATGCACTTTCTTGCATTTTTTTTTAAAAACTCAGAAAAAGATCATATAGTGATGCATCACTCTCACCATTCTCCATATTTATACCCTCGGTCATATGTGATATGTTATTGCATGATTCGTTTCTCATTTACCAACTTTCATAACCGCCAACTTGCCTAAGTAAGTCTTTGTCTCTTTCTCTTCCCCTAATCATGGCACCAAAGAACATTAATACTGAGGCATCTACTAGGAATGTGGTGATGAACAAAGGAGCATGGACAGCTGAGGAAGATCAAAAACTTGCTCAGTACATTGAAGTTCACGGTGCTAAGAGATGGAAAACTGTTGCATTGAAAGCAGGTTAATTGCAGTTAATTATTCCATTTTTTTTACCTAAAGATTAAGAGGCAGAATATATTTTGATTGTTTAGGCTCCAATGCTTGGTGGGTTTTACATGTATGGTGCACTTGAACTGCTATTTCAGGTCTTAATCGATGCGGGAAGAGTTGCAGATTGAGATGGTTGAACTATCTGAGACCTAATATCAAGAGAGGTAACATTTCAGATGAAGAAGAGGATTTGATTCTAAGACTTCACAAACTACTTGGCAACAGGTCAGTCCAAAAAAAAAAAAAAAAAAGGCACAAACAAATTTACCAATAAGTTTCGGCTCAGTGCTATTGAAGTCGTATCTAGAATAATAACGTGTCATTTGACCTGTTATAGGTGATCATTGATAGCTGGGAGACTTCCAGGAAGAACAGACAATGAAATAAAGAACTACTGGAATTCTCATTTGAGCAAGAAAATAAATAAGAAGGAGAAAATGCCAGAATCTTCAAACCCACAAGAGACTATCTCCCAGAAGTCTTGTGATACCACTAATAATGCTATTAATACTACCACTACTACTCCTCCTCAAGTTGTCGTAATGGAAGAAGACAGCAAAGTAGGAGCTGTGATCTCAGAGCTTAACTTTGATTTCAACGACTTCTTTGACTTTTCTAATGAAGGATTCTACGGTTTGGAGTGGATGAACAATTTTCTTGAACTTGATGAGGAGCCTTGGTTCATCTAGAGGAGTTGAGATTTGTGAGTGTCGTTTTCTCCTGGTTTATTGAACATAGATTTTTACGTATAAGTAGAATAATAGGTTTCTCCTACTTGCCTCATTAACAATGTTTTTGATATGTGAGTTCTGATTATCTAGAACGAATTACATGAATTTTGACTGGTGGATTTACTGAAGAATGCAGTACAAGTGACATGTTGTCCATAGGAAGAACAATTTTGTGTTTGAGTGCAAGAACAAGGGAATAAACAATAACAAAAATTCTTCCTATATGCAGCTTGATGGAACATATGTTTGAGAAGAAGAGAAAATTTTTGTAATTGCATTACTCATCTCTAGATGAAGTACATTGTTCTGTACAAGAACAAAGGTTGCTCTGCTGTTTCTCTTCCCCTGCAATGGAGAACTATAACAATCAAACTCAAGAAATTACTGACAGAAATAACATTTCCTTTATAAGAAAAAAAAACACATTATATATAAACAGGAAGGTACAAAACTTCTGATGGAGAGGCTGGGATTTGAAACTCACAGTCCTGTGATTGCTTATGTTGGCCATTCAGCAATAGAATTTTTATATGATTGCAACTAAAATATAATACACAGTTGCTGATAGTTAGTCAAACCATACCTGTACCATGAATTGTCATTTCTTAATGTCTAAACATCAAACCAGCTCCAGGGCAACAACTGCCAAGAATCTTAGCTCTTTTTGGCTTATCATCCACAATCAACTGTACTAATTTTAATCAACTGCTATGACTCAGGAATTTGAATTTGGTTCAACCTACTAAACCAGATGGAATGCAGAATCATGTGGAACAAATCATATCTAAGTGGTATTGGATTCCAAAGAAAATGTCTCTGCAGCATCTTTAAATTAGTTAGCATTGCAAGATATCTTCTCAATGGGATAGCCAACAGAATCTCCTTCAGTTTGGGAATATCCTTTTCAGCCACAACGATAGAGAAAGAACTCCAATCTAGAACATCACTGAAAGGGAGAACAAAATTATCTGCAATTATGACTGGAACACACTCATAATATATGGCCTCAACAATCCGAGGGCTGTTCACTTCATACCCCATTGGACATATGCAATACCTACTAGATTTCATGTGTTGAACATAACTCATCTTTCTTGATACTCTATTCGGTAGGGGCCCATAAATTTTCATGTCTTCATCTTTGTCATGCCAGTACTGAAGAAGTATAGGCCGGACCCTCCCGTGCATGTTTCCAGCAAAGAAGGCAAGGATCGGACGCTGTGATACTCTTATCCCACCACCAACATTTCTGAGAGGCCTCCTAGGAGACTTTATTGTTGTTTCAGGTAAGGAGACATCCTTGCTAGCATAAAAAATACCTTCAGATACATCAGCATTGCATAGAGCTTTTATAGTATTTTTTGTTAGCTCCTCATGCATAGTCAATGTATATGGGCCCTGCAAAAATTTAGATAAAGAAAGAGTGGGATGATAAGAAAATTGGATAAAATCTCTATCTTTCTGTGCATACATATAGGTATATGCAATCAATCGAAGGTAGGTAACAGGAACCAGATCAGTGATAAGCCAGATTTTATCACATATATATTCAGCTGAAGTACCATGGACTATCTAACCACATACATAAATACATTAATTTATGATCATGAAAAAATGTGGTATATCTTTCAAATAGTACATCAATTAGGATATCATATGGTTCAAAATCATCTATAGTGCAAAATCATCTCATGATGAAGTTTAACGAATACAACTTGAGTGAGTATGGAACAAAAATAATTTACAGCTTGCGACGTAAGGTCAGTCCAGAAAATCCATAGTTTTCTTGAAAGAAATTAAGCAGAAGCCTCATTATGATCTTATTTTCCTCAACATACAAATTTAGCCTAGCTGAACGACAAACTACAAAGATCAAGGATGTCTATAATTGTATCAGAAGCTGCACCCGAGTATTTCAACAAGTTCACAAACAATAAAGTTGATCTTTGACCATAAAACAGGCAACGGTACTCAAAGAATCAACCTTACTCAACTAAATTATTGCACATAAAGGATAAAAGGTCACCGTACCCAGTCATGGCAAGCAACAAGAAAATGATCCCTTCCCCGCGTGCGGTTCCAGAAAGGATACTTAGCAGCAAGCATATTTGCATAATCTCTCATAAACATTGACAATGGTCCTAGATTGTGTGAGTTAGGCACATAAAGAGCCGTCTCCAGCTGCCGCGCACTGTATGGAAGATAAAATAAGTGAGCCTTTTCCGGATTTCTTGTGACAAACTCTCTATTTTCCTCCATAAACTTCATAAACCATCCTTCGGAAGCGTAAATTCCATTGAGATGGGGTTGGTGAAATATTGGTCTTTTTCCATCAGGGTAGATGTATACTTTAAGTATCAGCTCCATCAGCTCGTAGCTCCTGAAATTCAAATACAGTTTATTTCTGAATATGTCATATTTTGTCATTGTCTATAGTATATACACAATTCATAATAAGAGAAAAATTTGAAGACAAAAGGTGTTAATAGCTACGTTGGTAATGCAATATTCGACTTTGTTATAAGTTCTTATTAGTTTATTAAGTAATTAGATCATTTTTATATTTTCTAAAATTTTATTATTATAGACTATATATTTTGAATCATTAGTATGTTATATAGTTATTAAGAACTTTTTTAAGATAAAAAAATAATTATTTAGTATTGTTGAATAATATTTATATTTCATATTAGTTTGAAAATCACAATAAATTTATAATTATTTAATATTTTGATTAATATTTATTAATTATATTATAATATATTATTATATTAATATTATTTAATTATAAAATTTTATATTAATTTTAATTATAAATTATATTATTTAATAATATTATATTTGTTATGCATTATAATATTATATATTATAATTATATTTCATATTGAATTAATCATTTTGATAAATTTCATTGTATAAGACTTTTTGTGTATATTAATAAAATAAAAACATACAATTATATTAGAGATGTGGTAGTAATCTAAATTAATTTTTTAAACTATCCTATATATAAATTAAATATATTAATTTTGAATTCTCAAAAAATTTTATATTCACCAAACTTAGAAATCTTACTTGTTTCACAATATTTGTTGTTTAAAAAAAAATTATTTCAATATAATTGGTATTCTATATCATTAATTAATGTAATATTAATTGTTTGTTTTTCAAATTTACTTTTATTATTATCTCTTTTCTAATTAAATATTTTCTTATTAATGTTAGTATAGAGTTTTAGTTAAAAACAATTAAATGTATATTAGTTAATATTAATTAAAATTATTTCTAATTAATTACTTTTTTGATTTAAGTGCATAATTCTAAAAAAATAAATATTATAAAACGAATAAAGTATATGTTAGAAATTTACTTTTATGAGAAAATGATTTTGAATAATAAAGTGATTTTAAATAAAAATATTAAACTGTAATAACTAAACGCCTTTCTACGTATTTTCACTATACTAAAAAGAAAAAAAAAAATAAAATAACAAAAGTGGAAGAAGATACCTTTTGAAAACCGAAACATTCCGAAATATAGGAGCATACAAATAAGGATCATCACTAACCACAGGGGCATGCTCAATCTCTTTTTTGGCATACAAGAGTGCATCATTTGGTGACAAAGACCAAATGTACCTTTGCAACTGACGTGGCACAGGAACACGAGCCGGCACAGGAGGTACAACCTTAGCATCGTCATTACCCCTATTACCACTCCTCTTCCTTCTCCTCCTAACTATGGAAGAATTTCTCTTTCGAATTCGAGGGACCCTTTTAGTCGGCATTGCAGAAGAATTATAAGAATTATTCAATGCAATAATAATACGAGCATACGGAACCTGATCAAAATCTTCAACTTTTGCTTCAGCAATACCAGTGTCTTTAATTAACTGCATGCTACCATTCAAGGATGTGTAATGTGATGATGAGACTATTGTTATAGGCGAATAAAGGAATGGATAAGGAAATGCAAAAGTTGGAACCCAAATTCCAATTATGGTCATTATAGCACTGGCCACGAGCATTTTTCTCCAATCAATTTTATTCCATAGAATATGCCTTAACATTTCTCTCATCATAACCGCTGCTATGCGTCAGAATACGCATTTCATCTCATAGTGATGATGGATAGAATGGAAAATGGAGAAAAAGGGTTGGTTAGGAATTAGGAATCAGAGATTATAGGGAGAGGAAATCTAAGTTTGAAGATGAGGGAATTGATGATGAGATCTGAACAGAATATAGTGGAAAAAAGGAAATTAAAGACAAGGTCGCCGGTCATGTTTGAATGGGGGAGAAGACGTGGGCGGGCGAGACACGCGGTAACGAACTGTTTTTGTATAGTTCTGACTTTTCTTGTCATGTGCTGTTAGGTCTCATGTTATCTCTTAATTTTTATTTTTATTTTTTTAGAAGGAATCTCTAACCTATTTGTTAATTGGTTTTATGGTACAAAGGGACCATAAGCCATCAGCTAGGCCCCTCAAGAACTACAAAAATAATATTAGTTACATTTGTTTCATAAAAATATTTGTGATTTAATTTTTTAGATTTATAAAATTATAATAGGATTGGTACGGGTTTGTTTAGATCTTGAATCAGATAAAAATTAAAAATTAATACTATCTCAAATTATTATTTCAGTTTGAATTGATTTAATTATTTTTTGAATATTTTTAATTTTTTTAATTTAAAATATTTTTTAGGGTGGTTAATAAGTCCAATTCCATATATTTATGATCTATACTCACCGCTGATTAACAAGACTGATTAAAGAAAATAACAAACTAAATTTCATTATTTGAGAAAAATATGACAACATATTAATGGAACTAAATATTGTTAATAAAAAATAAAAAGTTATTAATATATATAATTCATTTTGCTCTTTAAAATTATTCATGATAGGTGTTTATTATTTATCAAATTAGTTATAAAAAATATTTACAATGAGCATGTATAATATTTTAATAATTAAGTGACTAACAATTTTATACTATTGTATTAATTAATTGAAAATTATAAAATAGTTAATTGAAAAAGAAAATATAAAAAATATATACAACTCAACTTAATTCAACTAAATTTTAATTTTAAGTTAATTAAAGTTGATTATACAAATGTACTTCACTTAAGATGATATTAAGCCACATTTTCAAAAAAAAGCAAAAAATAAAATAATAATATTTAAATTACATTAATTTTAAAATTATTTATTTTGATCTTTTTGTATATAAAATAAATAATAAAATAATAAATTTTTTATTTTTATATTATAATTCACGCAATGCGCACATTAATAACCAATTTCCTTTAATATTCCAAGTTATTTACTCTATGGAAGAAACACATGTTTTTGCGCTGGAAAAAGTAGATTGATAAGAAATTTTATATGAGCTAAGGTAATATTTGGTAAAATATAATGAAATGTAATAGAATGTAATCAAATAAAAACTCAATGAATTATTAAACTAAAATTTCTTTTGATTACAGTACATTACGTTTCATAATATTCTACCAAATATTATCTAAGTGTATTATGTAAAATAATGAATCAATTAACTAAAATGTCACTCGTATTTTTTATTTTATTAATAATATTTATAATTCTTGTAATTTTATATTCACAATATTTTATGTAAATCTATCCTGATTATATGGTTGTTCTTGGTGAACCCATTCATGATAGAATTGCTCGGAGAATTGATTTGGATTAAAGGTCATTTTAGCTCTTAAACTATTTTGTCACCTCCAATGAGACCTAATTTTAATTTTATGTCCTATTAAAGCCAGATTAGTCGTGAATCAGAGCCAATAAACTTTATTTGATGTATTGCCATAGTGTGAATTACAAACGTCCAAGACAGAGCGTGAAAACCCTAAAATGTCAATTGAGGGCATTTTTTTCGTAAAAAATTTTCAAAATGTCATCCATGTATATGAAACTCAACAATTATCGACAAAACACATACTATACATGGTAAACGAGATTCATATTGAAATTTTTTATTCATAATGTTGGGAAGGCAAAGTTAACTTGTATGAGTTAAATTTGGTAAGTTTTTCTTTATATATATATTAGCTCTATCACTATAATTGGAAGGGTTTAGCTAAAATCAAACCTCATTATTCTGTTAATGCATGGTAGATGCATTGGCATTACATGTAAATATAGAGATAACAAAGGGTATTTACAAATGCCTAAGTGTATAAGGATTGGGGTACTTTAGTGGTCCACAATCAAAGCATGATAAAGTGATCCTTGCATATAATTTTTATATAGTTTTAATTATTTATAAATAAATAATGTTAATGGTGTTTGTTTATCGAAAATTGCAGATTGCATTATTATATTATAGGTGAAATAAGTGTAAATATAAGAATATGTCATAAGGGTACCTTTGTTAGAGATCTTGTTTTAAGGTATTCAAGTGGTGGAATGGAAGTTTTTAAAATTTATAGGCTCCATTATGCTAGAATTGTGAAGATGATTGATCAAATTAGATATATTGGCAAGTATCAAATATATTGATTGTCTAATGGGAAAAGAATGAAGGATAAAACTCTTAGGGTTATATTTGATGATAGTATTGTCTATGAGATTATGAAGGTCACTAAGAAAGGTGATAATATTAACTTATATATAAAACATAGTTTAGATAATCTAGAAAAGATTGGGCTAGTGCCAATATTAAAGGATGAAGCAAGAATGAGGAGTTCAGATAGGGAAGAAGTTGAGAATGTCAATAAACCTAATAAGACTACTGTGAACATTTCTTTGGAGATTGAGAATGAGTATATTAAAGTTGAAATAGATGTGGAATATCACTTTGATATAGGTGATGAAGACTTGACATAAGCTAGGGAAAATGTGAGGAGATATTTTGAAGAGAATAACAATGAGAATGACACTAAACAACATAATAAGAATAGGGATATAGATGAAGATAAGGAGGAAGGTGAGATTGTTGGTGAAACAAGGGATATATATGAAGGTGGCAATGAGATGGAAGAAAAAATTAGGTATGAGGCATACAATGATGAAATAGGTGTTTTAGTGATGTTGTTGGGTAAGAAAATGAAAGTGATGACCCATAAGCCTTTGATGTGGATTGTGTTGATAATCAACCAAGGAGTTTTAGGATTAAAAGAATAAATAAGATCCTGTATGATCCTAGTTGGAACTTGCCAACATTTGTTCTTGGTATGGTGTTTGAAAATGTGGTACAATTTAGGGAAGCTTGTACAAAATAGGCAATTTACAAAGGGGTTGAAATTAAATTCACAAAGAATGAAAAGTTCAGGTGTAGAGCATATTACACGTTTAAAGGATGTCCATGGTATATATTTACTAGACTTGAGAAGAAATCAAGTGATTTCAAGATAAAGTTCTACCATCTAAAACGCAAGTGTTTAAGGGTATTTAAGAATAAAAGGATTAGTACAAAGTTCTTGGTGGATTGGTTTAGGGATAAAATTAAAGATCAACCTGATATTAAGCTTAAGCATGTGTGACATAGGGTAAAACAAGATTTGAAAGTGAAAGTATCTTTTAGCATGATTTAAAGGGTTAGGAAGAAGTTATTATTAGAGTTACAAGATAATTATAAAGTGGAATATGTTGTGTTAAAAGATTATGTAGAAGAGTTAAGGGTTACTAACCCTAGAAGCACCATAGAGGTGTTTGTAGATAGAGAGAGAAAATTTTCCACCTTTTACATTTGTTTTATTGCTTTAAAGAAAGTGTGGAAAGATGGTTGCAGAAAAGTGATAAGGCTTGATGGATGTTTTCTCAAAACAATATGCAAGGGTGAGTTATTGAGTGCAATTGTAAGGGATGTTAATATCTCTCAATTTTCAATTGCTTAGGTAGTTGTGAAAATTGAGAATTTTGCAACATGAAGCTGGTTGATATCAATGTTGAAGAAGGATCTAGAGATTGTAGATGATACATATTTGGTAATCTTCTTGGATATGCAAAGGCTAATTATTTATTAATTTATGTATGAATTTGATGTCAATAATTTTGTTATTCATTTATGTTATATTTAATTGAGCAATGTCATTTATAGGGCCTAATTGATGCAGTGAAAAAAGAACTTCCAATGGCAGAACACAGGTTGTGTGTTATGCACATTTATGCTAGATGGCGAAAAAGGTAGAAAAAGCAAAATTTAAGAAAATAATTTTAGAAATGTGTTAAGTCTTGCTATTAACAAGATTTTCATGACCAACTTTAAGAATTAGAGGAAATTGCAAAAGGTGGTGTTAATGCCTTTCTTCAATACCCGCATATGAATTGGTGTAGGGCTTATTTTTCATGTGCAACCAAATGTGATATGGTTTATAATAATTTATGTAAGTTCTTTAATGGGTTGTATGTGAAAGCAAGGGAAAAACATATTATCAGTATATTAGACGAAATATGGGTGAATGTTATGAAAAAGATATATTTGAAAAGGGATGAAGCTAGAAAATGGGTTTCAAATGTCAGTCCTGCAACAATTAAGAAGCTAGAAGCAAATATGAAAAGGACATGCAATTTTATTATGAAGTGGAATGAAAAAGAAGGTTATGAGATATCAAAAGGGATAGATAGACACTCTGTTAACATAAATGAAAGAACATGCACCTACAAATCATGGGATCTTTATGGCATTTCTTGTCCACATGGGATATGTGCCATATAACACAACCATAATAACTTAGTGTAGCATTTATTTGAGTGGTATAGCAAGGATAGATACTTAAAGAGCTACCAGTTTGCTTTACAACCTATGAAGGGTATGAACATGTGACCAAAAACTGGTAAACCTATAATTTCTCCTTCAAATCTTAAAAGAACACCTGGCAAGGCCAAAAAAAAAATAAGGAGAAGAGATACAAATGAACCATAAAATAAATATGAAAAGCTAGCAAAAAGGGGGTGGAACCTACTCAATATGTAAGAGAGTTGGCTACAATAAGGCAACATGTAAGGGCATTTTTGTAAATAATGTAACAGAGGCAAATTTACAAAACTTAACCTGTTTATCACTTATAATTGTGTTAATTATTATTTAATCCTTTGATATGCAAAATATTGATCAAATTGGATCCCAAACAAGGCATTCTGGAATATCTCATGACGAAACACTTGTAAGCATTATTATTTTTATTGTTTTAATTTTATTTTGTTAGTAGATTTTTTTTTATTATTATTATTTTTTTTAGGGATGGAGAAGTAAGTTTCTAATACCAGAAGTCAGATTTGAAACTCATTTACATGAGAGACATGACAAACCTCAAAATTTTCATAATCCATAAAGCAAAGGGAAGGATATAGTTGACAACATCCAAATTCAACCAAGCAAGGGAAAGGAGACAATTACACATGAACCAAAAAAGCATAACGCAAGTTGGGAAAGACATTTTTTATGATGAAATAAGTGAAAATGTCATTTAGAATGTAAGTTTACTATGATTCATTTATGCATTGGTAATTGAAAGGTTTTTGTTTATGAGTTGATGAGATGTTTACAGCCAGTACAATGGATGGAAAAGATTTTATCATATAAAACCCCTGTCCTAAGATAGCATCAAAAAACTATCACAAGCTCACCACTCCTTAATATTTTTTAGCAAAATCCAAAGTTTGGCAGGTTTCAACTTGCAGGATTGCAGTATGGAGTAAAATAATGTGTCATTACAAGGCAAATATCTAAAGAATAACAAAATAAAATTGGAGAACAATTGAAAAGGATAAAGGAAGACAATTATCCCATTGGATGTTAGTCATCTATTAATTTTTTTCCTAGTATGAGCACACCAAGTCCTCATCATCAAATACACATTGACTCTCAAGGCTCATTAAGTCAATTCTTCCACTTGAATGCTTTTACATCCAACTTCAATCTAACTTATATCACTTAACTTCCATCATAGTCTACAAGTGCATCTTCAATACCAATGCAACTGTCAGCTCATATGCCATCTCAGGCTTCATCTTAAATTCCAGCTCAAAGGACATCCAATAAGCCACCTCTTAAGCCATCTAAAAGGCAAACTCATAAGGTACCTAACTAGCCTTAAAAGAAGCCAGTTTGGAAGCCCTAATCTTAGTTTGCAGAATACGTTATGATGTTTTTTTTTTTGTTAATATTAAGCTTGGCAAGCACATACTATTGTTTTGTGCTTTTTTTGGTTTAGGTGCAAATATTGATCTTTTTGGTTTTTGGGTATAGAAGTTGAATTTGCAACAAGGTGCACTTCTTGGTATAAATGAATCTGTGTAAATGGGTGCAAATGTGGTTTGGGTATACCATTCATTTTGTAAGCAATATAAAGTTTGGATATTAGTAATGTAATTTTTGTTTTCTTTAAAGCTTAATATTTCTTACTCATTTTTAAGCAATTCCAACATTTCATTATCATAAAAGAACCAATATTATCACAAATTTATCAACTGAAGTAATATTATCAACATATCATTTCTATTTTTTTTTAATGCTTAAGCTTCACGATTTAATATTGGCAATTTTAGAAATTGACAATCATAAGAAAAACAATGTTATCACAACTGTACCAACACAATCAACTTAATAATAACTTCATTCTATTTCATTTCATAATTTTAGTATATTCTTCTATACAACTGCAACCATATCAGTTACAAAAATTCATTCATCTATTGCTGCAAGTCTTATTCACCTTACTTACTTATTACAATCAACATAATTATCATTGTGATTCCCATACATAACACCGAAGTTAGCAACCACTCATATTTCGTACATTTTTTCCTTTCTATTTTGACCTGTATCCTCAACTTAGTAGCTTCTTATTCAAATGTTCGAGTTTTGCAATCAAATCTTCTGCTCCTACCCAATTGCATGCCTCATTTGCCTCATTTAGACAATAAACTTCGCCCTTCAGCTCAATGATTACTTCGATGACATGAGCACCCATTTTAGTGTCATGCTAATCAAAGTAGTTACACTCATTTCTCTGCATATAATCAATGACACAACACTGCAGTTTACCCAAATCCAACATCAAATAAATTATTTATTTAATTAAAATAACTTAATTTACTCTCTAATTTGGGTAAGAATTAAACCTTCTTGTTGGATTTAATTTGCTCCATGATACCTAATATGGAGCTTTTAACCGACATTCACACTTTCTCGTAAGCCTGTCATGATCATACTTAGCTTGATTATATAATGGCCGAGGTGCAGCTCTTGAAGTTGACAAAGATGAGTGTGATGTTCATGTTTGATAATCTAGACAATTAAGGATTAAAGATTCAAAGATTTAGGGAATTATGAATTAGAGATTTGAAATTTTAAAACTCTAATTTTATTATCGTTAGTTAGTCCTTTGATCGCGTGTATCTCACGCACTAAGTTAATGGGAAATTAGAGCTTATTGACTCTGATTCACGACTAACTTGATTTTAATAGGACATAAAGTTAAAATTGGACCTAATTGGATGCGAGAAACTAGTTTGAAGCCAAAATGGCCTTTAGTCCAAATTGACTTCCATTCAACAAGTTTCGACGTAGATATTGAAGCTTCAACCAATACAAATACGCCACATCATTAAATGCCACGTGTAATCCATTCAACAAATTTCACAGCAAAATGAACTCTCCTCTAGCAAACAGTTTAAAAAGAGAAAGCTCTGGTTGTACAAACAAGCCCTGAACAAACTCCACCGGTCAACTAATTTTCAAAGACGAGTCGCTACCACTAAAGGGCATAATGGTAACTTTACGTAACGGAAATTAATAAAACCAGAAACAATCAGTCAGGGTTTTTGTTTCCCAATTCTCGATCCGATCAACAGAATGGAACAGTTGTACTTGTAAGTATCCCCAAAATCGAACCATTTTAAGTTTGCTCATCGATCTCCGTTACTTCAGGGCTATAATCCTCTGCATTCACTGCTCATGGCCGCACCGTTTTTCTCCACTCCTTTTCAACCTTATGTTTATCAGGTACTACAGGCTCTTTCCACATGCATTTACACTGTGTTTTATGTATAGCGTCCCTGTGTTCTGATTGATCGCAAAAAAAAAAAAAAAAAGAAAAAAAAGTTGATTCGTTGAAAAGAAAATGGAATGTGGTGTTTCATTTACTTATACATAGAAACTGCTCAGTCGATGTGTGTTTGTTTAGGTGAATTTAGGGTTTTGGTGTATGATCCGTATTAGGTGAATTTAGGGTTTTGGTGTTTGATCCGTATTTAGCTGTTTGCATGTTATTTAATTTGGGGGAAGGGTTAAATTTGGCAAAGATGAATTTGTTGCTTAATTCATTTGATGTAAATGTTTGTAATTACTAAATAGTCTGTTGGGAATTCAAATTATGTGTGGGACGTGGAATCTTTGAAATTGTGTATTGTTGCTGAGTCAACTCTTTGATGACTTTGCAATGGAGAATCAGTATTTTTTGGAGTTTGAGGGAAGCAAATAACTTAGTGATACTGTGCAATAGGATCAGTTGAGTGATTGTATGTAATTCAAGGAGATGTTGAATCAATATGCGTAAAATATGTATGAGGTTGGAGTTGAAATTTTGATTAAAAGTGTTGCAGAAGAAAAGGCGATGGAAGATTAGTTGGGAATATATACACGTGAATGTGTAGCATAATGCAGTTCCAGAAAGACAACAATGATTCGGCATTAGATTATGCTACATTCTTAGGAATGATAAATGTTATACTCAGTTTGCCTCCTATTGCCAGATTACAGATTCCACTTTATTAGGACAACAACCGAATTATGGTGATCTAAGATTTTATCTCCTATAGCAAGGGACAAAAAACACCAAGCTCCAGCAATAGTAGCCCTCAAATTCACTTTAGTCTGTGCTGAAGTCTAAATTGATATAGCCACTTAGTTGCTGTCATCTACATTCTGAGAGGGGTATATCTTGGTGTATTGCTGTCACTTGGTCTTTATGAGGTTATATTTTTCTTGATTGTCATTAGATACATCATCAGGACTTATCTGGGTCCATAAGAAATTAATCAATCTCATTACAGACCTGGGTATATCTTTATGTGTTCCCATCCAGTTCTGCCTGTGAGGGGCTTCTGTGCTCAGGCCATTTTTTCTGCTAATAATTTTGAGATAGCCTGATAGCCATGATTATGTTAATAATTCTTCATCTTGCAATCTTTACCTGTAATATAAAGGCACATTAACTTTTTCCGTTAAGGTCAACTAACTGCCATATAATACAAAAGTTATGAAATTGAATGTCCTTTGTTAATTTGGGTTGAAATAATAAGCTAATCATGATGTTAAACATCATGAGTTAATTTGGAATAACAACTAAGCTCATCGGTGTATCTTTGTGGTCCACAGATGTAGGATTTCATATATTTTGATTTAGAGTATGAAACTGATTCATCATGATTATTTAGAATGTTTTAATGAATTATGACTGTTGTTTGTGTTCTGGGTGTTGGCCTCCTGGTTTTGTTTCAATTCTGCTCTGTTTGTGCAGTCTGGTACTCTGGTTTGGTCTAAGGATTGCCATTCTGTTGCTTTCTGTGTTTTTCAAATGCTTGAGAATCTTTAGATTTTATGATATATCTCATTATGGATAATGTTCTGTAGAGTCAACAAGATGCTGTAATACCTTTCCAGATTTTGGGTGGTGAAGCACAGGTGGTTCAGGTTTGTGCAATATCGATCCAAGTGTATGTTAGTTTGCTTTTCAGATTCTCTACTCTGAATTTTCTTTCTTGTTATTGGTTCTCATGTGATCAGATAATGTTGAAATCTCAAGAAAGGGTTGTTGCAAAACCAGGTAAATTGAAAAAAATTAGGATTTCTTTATGGCTTATGCAATTCTATGTTAATTTTGCAGCTTATTATTATTTTTTTGGCGGGCTTCCCTTATTACTTTAAATTTCAAAACATACATTACACAAGGAGCTGATTTGTGATGAGATTGTAGGTTCTATGTGCTTCATGTCTGGGTCCATTGAGATGGAAAACGTGTTCATCCCTGAAAATGAAGTGGGTATGTGGCAGTGGCTTTTTGGGAAGACTATAACTAGTATAGTCCTCCACAATGCTGGCCCACATGATGAATTTGTTGGAATTGCTGCACCTTCTCTTGCAAGAATTCTCCCGGTTAGTGTATAAAATTAAAAATCTACCAGATTTTTTTAGAGATGCATTCTTAGAGGGTTTGTTTTTAGTTGTGCTTATGGTGCTAAATTGGCTGTACAGTTAACTGTTGGCTTAACATGTTTCTGGATTTCATATATTTTTTTCAGATTGATTTGGCAATGTTTGGTGGAGAGATCTTATGTCAGGTAGATCCAACTTGCATTCTTTTCTTCCTCCCTTAGAGAAGGAAATATTTGTATCATTTTTTTTCCCCATCTTGCAGCAAGGAACTTTGGATATTCTTTAGTTTGTCTCCTACCATTTGGATGATTTGTGGTAGAATTGCATATAGCCTTTTACTTATTTTATTGGCTGCAGTTTTATATGACTTCATCAAATTTTTATGTAGCCAGATGCATTCCTTTGCTCTGTCAATGATGTAAGAGTCAGCAACACAGTTTATCAAAGGGCACGCAATGCCGTAGCTAGTGCAGAGGTGAGATAATACATTATCTGCGTCACATTCTTGTTATTTTTTCTACTTTGCTTCATTGTCTGCTTAATGTTGTTACTTCATGCAGTTGTCATTGTCTGGCTTCAAACTTTGTCTCATTTTTTCCTTGCTTAAGAGTTGAGACTATTGATTTATCCATATCATTCATTTGATGATCATGTTAATGCCATTATAGGGATTTTTGAGACAGAAGATATCAGGACAGGGGCTTGCATTTATTCTTGCTGGAGGATCTGGTATGAGTCTCCTGACTTCATTGTAATATTTGCCCGGTACTCTGTGAATGCATTTGAAAGAGAGGTGTCTTTTTAGATCTGTTTAGATGGGTTTGATTTTGAATGTCTTGGCAAGTTAAGTAATGACCTTAGCTTACCTAGCCCACTGGTTTGTTTTCTTTGTTTTAATATATTTCCCAACGCATCTTTCATTTTGGTCAAATTGGAGCTTGCCTTCTATTTCCCCCTTAATATTTCCTTTTTTTTTTTTTTTTTAATGCATTGCAAAGTAAATATGTTTCTGTTATTGATTCTTGACTGATATATTCTTTTATCAGGATATGTTGTCTATGGTGTTATGCTAGTTTTTTTTGAATCTCTGTACTCTTACACTAACCATGGGTGATTATCAATTTCATCTTTGCTAGTCATGCAGAAAAATCTCGAGGTGGGTGAGGTACTCTCTGTGGATGTGTCTTGCATTGTTGCCATTAATAACACCGTAAATGTCCAAATCAAATGCAATGGTCCCATGAGAAGGACTGTCTTTGGTGTAAGTTGCCTGTTCCCTTTTTTCCTCTCTCTTCCCCCCCTCTCATGATTAGTATTTATTTTTATCTTTGTTGGCTGGGTATTTAATGGACAAACACATCATTAGTGTTCAGTTAATAATCAAAATATTGTTTCATAATAAGACATTGTGTCCTTGTCTTGCAGTAAAGACAATAAACATAATCCTAGACTTTATTAGTTTTTGGTCTAGCTTGACCAGCATGTAATTCCAAGGCCAACTTGATACTCAGGCGAAAGTAATACTAAACCTGCATCTTACTTGGATATTTGTGTACAGTGTAAGAAGCAGCTGTGTTTATCTGATGCTGTGAAATTGCAGGGTGACAATTTAGTAAGTGCAACTCTAACAGGACCAGGCATCGTTTTTATTCAGAGTTTACCCTTTCAGCGTTTTTCTCAGCGTATTGCTAGGTAACATCTTTTTACAGCATGAGTTAGTCTTTTTTCTTTATGCTTGTTTGTTGCTCTTCCAATGGTGATATTCCGAGTTTTTATCCTCCTTTTTTTCGGTTTTCTTCTCCATGCATTTCCTTTGTTTGAAGAAAGAAATTTTCTTTATGAAGATTAACTGTGCGAATGCTTTCTGGTTTTCAGGGCGGTCACATCCCCAAACATCAGAGAAAATCCGAAGTTCTTTGTTCAAATAGCCATTTTCTTTTTCCTGGCATATGTTGTGATTGTATCTTCATTAATTTTGACAGATGTGTGAATTATATCCTGTTTATTTTATATTTCCTCTTGCTTTCTCTTAGGAAACCCCCCACATAGTAGCCCTTGACCAACCATTGTACTATTGCAGTTTATTTGATTTCAGTATAGTCAAATTAATAGAAACAAAGGAATTTGATTTAAGATTGTTTATTCTTCAAGTTTTTCTAGATCTTAGTCCTTGTTCCTGTAATTCTCAAGCAAATAATACAATTGCATTGGCAATTGCATGTAATGTTAAAGTAAGAAATCTAGCCTAGTGTTCTCATCATTCTTGACAAAACTGTAGTATATGATATATTATTTGAGAATATTGTTAATGGAAATGAAATATGATACGATGTAAAATAATCAAGTATTTACTTTGCATTGTATTCATAATTTATAATTTTGGTTTTGGATATTATGTAACCGAACTGATTCTTGCGAGCTGCACACCGAGTCTGTCCTTTCTTGGGATCAAAATTAATCCTAGTGAACAAGTCGCATTGATTTCAAAAAAAAGTGAACGAGTAGCATTACCTCCTAAATTTACTCAAAACGTCTCATTAAATTTTTGTTTTGTTTTTTTAATGGGGATTTTCATGTGTTGTTGAATCATATTTTTATGTTTTTCACTTTTCAGATATTAGAGATGATGTGAATTCGATGAAAAACCACAAAAAACATAATTCCGGGAAATGAGTTGGCCTTCAGGGTTCCAAATTTTCTACCCTTTTTTTAAAGAAAAAGTTAAGCATGGATAATACATTCTTTATTATACAAGGGAGATATTGTCGAATATATATATATATATATATATTCTATTTTCTTAACCCATCTCCTTTAACAAATTCTAATAATTTGATATATCAACCATTTAAAATATTCATAGCTTAAATATGTGATATGCTATAGAAATATTTTAAATGATTTATTATTTATGTATAAATTTTAAATATTCTATTATTCATATATGATTTTTAAGTTTCTAATACAAAAATTAATTTATTATTTATTAAACCTCTTTAAAAAATTTCATATATAAAAATTAAAATCTTGATTATTTAAATAATTAATAGATATTTTATATCTTTCTTTTCTACATAGATTTAATATATAAATATTAGTTTTATAAAAATAGACATAAATTGATTTTAATACAATATAAAATGCTATATGTTTCTTAAATTTTTTAATAAAAAATTATTTTATAAGTAATTATTAATATGTTTAAGATATTTGAATGTTTATTATTTATTAATTGGATTACAAAATTATTTACAATGAGTATTCATCATTTGTCAAACTAATATTTTGATAAATAATTGATTAAAAATTATACAAATTAATTTAAAAATTATACAATATGTAACTAAAAATAAAATATATATAAAAAAGAAAATACACAATGAAAAAATATTTTCCAAATAATAAAAAATAATTATTTTATTTTGATTGACGATAAAAATTAAAAATGATTTAAGTTGTACAAATTTAAAAATGATTTATTTTGATGTTTTATATATAAAATAAAAATAGGATGAAATAATATTACGAGTGACACTATTCCCGAATTCAACTCTCCTGGAATAGTGCCAACTAATTAAACTCTACTATTTTTTTTAATATTTTTTATTTTCTCTCTAAAATTATCAACTTTATATTAAAATTGAATTGAGTGCTATCATAATTTAATTCTTCCTTTTTCAAATTTTTTTGATATAAATTAACTTAATTTATATTCCCTAAAATTATTCCTAACTTCTAATATAATTGTAAAACATTCCTCTCCATATTATGTCCAGGAAAAAAAAAAAAATCCTCTCCCATACAATTTAAGAATCATAATTATTTTTTTATTTATTATTTTATATTTAAAATTTATTCACTATATATATATTAGTTATCATTCAATATCATTTTTTATATAAATTTACTTAATTTATATTCATTGTAGTTATCTCTAATTTCTAATATAGTTACAACATGTGATTCCTCTTCCATATCATACTTTATGTGGTTATTTTTTAATTTATATATCATTAATTTAAATTTCATTTATTATCATTAATTTATATTTTAATTATTTTTTAAATTTATATACCATTAATAAAGTCCAATATTTTCATCTTTAGTTCTCTCCTATTCATGCCAATAGAGTGAAAATTCAAGCTCAAATTATTATGAAAAATTTCAAATAAAAACTTATTTAATATTTTTTTCGTACTTTCTCCTACAAATCATATTTATTATATAATTGTGTATATTTGTTATGAAATAATACATTTATTATGAATGTATTAAAAAATTAGAATGTATATATGTGTATATATATTAAAAAAGTAATATGCTTGATCGAATAAAACGAAGATCCAAATAGAAAGCATAATAATTACTCAAGAAAAATAAAGAATTATCTAAATTAATATAATAAATCATTAAAAATAATAAACAGCTTCAATTTTTATTAAAAATGCATGTTACTATTAAAACAATTATGCACCCTATAATTTAAGTAATATAAGTATAAATAGATAGATAAAGATATAGGTATAAATAAATTAATACTATATTGTCAAATATAACACTATTATCTCTAGGATATCAAGAAAATGAGTCTTGTGTTTATAGACAAATACGAAAAAGAAAATAGACAGGGTTAGAAAGGCCCATAGCGTCGACATGGGATGGGATGCGGCCTTTTATTTATCCGAAACAACGCGGCAGGATCAGTCATCATTCATTGGTGAACCAAAAACTATAAGCCCGAGCAACGCCAAATTGAACTCACCATTATCACTCCCACCTTTATATATCACGAAATTAAAAAAAAAAAAAAAATTGAAACCTCTAAATTCGACATCTTTCCTCTACCATTTTACCAAATTCGTGACTGCCAGAAAAAAGAAAAAGTAAAAGAAAAGGCCCCTCTTCAAACCCTAACCTGCACGATGGTTACTCGCTCCGGCACTTGAAAATTCTTCCACGACTTCCTTTCAACTATGGTTTCCGTCGCAGATTCCACGTTTCATCATCTTGCTGAATCGACTGGCTATCTCGCCCTCTCCATCTTTATCGTATCGGCGATCGGGGATTTCGCACCGCTCCTGTCGGCTTACCGGGTTCCCTCTTGAAGATTTGGATTGGCGCAGTTGATTTTTCCTGCCCGTAACTTAAGATTGGGGCTTTTTTTTTTGCCTTTATTGATGCGATCTATTGATACTTATTGAAAACGTAGATTTTCCTGGAGTCGAAGGAATTGTTCGGTTATGGGCTAATTGTTGATTCTTTGGACCTTGAAGTCTGTAGCTTTATTGGAAAAAGGCGAGAAGGCGGGAGAAGAAGAGGAAGGAAGCGTCTAAGAGTTTCTTCGTTAGTTGGTTTGATTGATCTTCTCTTGAGTACTTGAAGAAGCTAGAGAAAAAATTAAAAAGGAAAAAAAAAAAGAGTCTAGCTTTGTATTATTATGTTTTTGTTTTTTTTTTCTTTGAGTTGAGTTGAATATCAGGCCCCTATCATTTTTTTTTTGGGTGGCCTTTGCTTGCTTTTAGAGCATTTTTTGTGCTATTCCTTTTGATTTTGATTCTAATTTTTATTAAAATTTAGTGGAAAAAGAAAATGGCTGTATATTACAAGTTTAAGAGTGCAAGAGATTATGATTCTATCCCAATGGACGGTCCTTTTATATCGGTTGGTACTTTGAAAGAAAAAATTTTTGAATCAAAGCATTTGGGCAGGGGTACCGACTTCGACCTAGTGGTCACTAACGCCCAAACTAATGAAGGTTGGTGTTGTCAGTTTCATCTATGCTCAGTTCATAAATACTGTCTTAGGTTTCCTTGGTTAATAATGATCGGGTATTGTTGCGTCTTGGTTTTCTTTGAATTTATTTTTATCCAGAATTCAGTTCTTAGCCTCGAGTTATTGGTAGAAGCACTTGATTCAGGGCGGCGCCTCTAGCTCATAGTCATTGCTTCTAAATTAACTTATTGCTTATAGTTTACTACTTGAGATTTAGCTCTGTGGAACTTCTAAAAAATGTACTTTTAAATAAAAGATGAAGGGAAAATCACTCATTGCTTAGGCTAGACTTTTGTCAGCCGAAGCAGGGCAGGACTCTATGGAAGAGTTTGCATCACTATATATAGTGGCAACCAGATAGCTTTATTTATGGTTACTCGTACTCAAATTGATTCAATTATTTGGTTGCTGTGGTCTCATTTATTCAGGCTGAGTTTTTAACTGGCACTGATACTGTGATATGGTGTCAATAAAATGTCAATTTGGCTTCCTTATTTATTATCCTT
Organism: Omphalea diandra; assembly: GCA_949677035.1. Classification (NCBI taxonomy): domain Eukaryota; kingdom Viridiplantae; phylum Streptophyta; class Magnoliopsida; order Malpighiales; family Euphorbiaceae; genus Omphalea; species Omphalea diandra. The sequence goes on along the minus strand of CATIWR010210614.1, from coordinate 29,685 downwards.
ACAGTGTTTATAGGTCTGTTATTCTCTATTTTCCGATTTCAGAATATCTTGATGAAGCAATGTTAATTCCAAAAAATACCTCTGTGTTAATTCGTCGAGTTCCTGGAAGGCCTCGCATGCCCATTGTTACTGAGCAAGAGTACTATCTCAAACCTTTAATATTTGATTCTGTTAGCCTACTTTCTTTAATTTAGACGAGAGTGTTTTTTTAATGGAGCATGAAATTGTGGTTAGCACATCATCTCTGTCTCATTGAAAAAATTATGTTCATATATATTAATATAATTTCTCATTGAAATATCCTTATGGCATGTTTGGTTACATTGAAGAATGGGAAATGGAATCGTATTCTAAAATGAATGTTTTAGGATTCCAATGTTTTTGTTTGGTTTCCATATATAAGAAGAATAGTGAGACATTTAAAATTTTGGAATCTCATTAAAATTTTGGAATCTCATTCTTAAATTTTTGAACTAAATTAAAGTAACAAATATGAAAATGGAATTAAAATTCTATTCTATTTCCATTTCTTGGTGTACCAAACATATTTCCATTTCTTGGTGTACCAAACATACTCTTAGTTTAATCTTGTAGAGCGTATGCATTGATGGCACAAATTTTGAGGGGTTTCCATGAGTTTAGTCACGTTATATTTTGCAGGCCAAAGGTGGAAAATAAGGTGGAGGAGGTGGCACTAGAGCAGAGTAATTTTATAGGTGCTGATTCATCTGCCGTGAAATATGTAAGCTTCAATGATAAAAACATTTGCTTGCATTTCTATCTGGTGAAGTGCAACAGTCTAGTTTCCACTTCCAGTGATTTTTTGGGTTGTAATAATTTGACTTTGCAGACTGAAGATACCGAATGGGATGAGTTTGGGAATGACTTGTACGCAATTCCTGAAGTACCGCTAGTACAGTCTAGCACTGCAGTTCCTGATGCTCCTCCTACCAATAAGGCTGATGAAGACAGCAAGATCAAGGCATTGATTGATACTCCAGCCTTGGACTGGCAACGGTTAGATGCACTTCAATTATTGTTTCTATCCTTGTGGTGTTGCTATGTGTTAAATTTCCACCTGGATTTGCAGTCAAGGTGTTGATGGATTTGGCCTGGGTAGAGGTTTCGGAAGGGGTATGGGTGGAAGAATGGGTGGACGTGGATTTGGTGATTCTCTTAAACCCTTTTGGGTGTGTTTGTGTGTGTGCACGCTCTCATTCGCATTATGTACTAATTTTAGGGTTCATAGTTTAGGTACTTTATGCTTGTGTAAAATAATTTGATATATTTCATTACTAACTGAAGTAAATGATTCTCTTGTTGAGGTCGATTAGGATTGGAGCGGAAAACACCTCCACAGGGCTATGTATGTCACAGGTGCAAGGTTCCTGGTATGCACATATCTTAAATATGTGTTATCCTGTACTTATATTAGGAAGAGTTCATTCTTGGTTGAGACTTGTGCAAAATTGTTATTTAAATTGAAAACTTCCTTTATTCAGGGCATTTTATTCAGCATTGTCCGACAAATGGTGATCCAAACTATGATATCAAGAGAGTAAAACCACCTACTGGTATTCCAAAGTCAATGCTAATGGCAACCCCTGATGGTTCATATGCATTGCCTAGTGGTGCAGTTGCTGTTCTGAAGCCTAATGAGTAAGTTGACTCTGTTTTTGCACCTGTACTTTCCACCTATATGATGCGAAAAATGAGTTATCTGGCTTGAAACTTCATAATAAACTCTTAAATTTAAACAGGGCTGCTTTTGAAAAAGAAATTGAAGGCTTACCATCTACGCGATCTGTTGGTGATCTTCCACCAGAACTTCACTGCCCTTTATGCAAGGAGGTTATGAAAGATGCTGTATTAACAAGCAAATGTTGCTTCAAGAGTTTTTGTGATAAGTGTAAGTTTTAGTTTTGTGTTATGTTTTAGTATTCTTCCTTCTAATGCAAATCAGGATGCTAATAGTAGCATTAATTTGGAGTAATTTTTTAAACATTCTCTTTCTTTCCGAATGAGTTTAAGAGATTTGAACTGCCATGGTAAATTGTATAGCATCATATGGTTTATTCATCTCAACAGTTTAACATCTTTCTCCACTCTACATAAACTTACCTTTTGTGCTATTTAATCCAGGTATTAGAGATTTTATCATCTCGAAGGCAAAGTGCGTCTGTGGGGCAACAAATATTCTTGCAGATGATCTTCTTCCAAATAAGACACTTAGGGATACAATCAACCGTATTTTGGAATCCGGTAACAGTAGTGCTGAAAATGCAGGAAGCACCTTCCAAGTTCAAGGTTGGTTTGTGTAATTTACATGGATTTATCCCAATCCACATTATGTTCAATATTGTGTATGATTACTGTCATTCTTGTTTTTCAACTTCAGATATGGAGTCTGCTCGTAATCCACAGCCTAAGATTCCATCACCTACACGGTCTGCGGCACCTAAGGAAGAGCAGAAGCTGTCTCCTGTTGTTGATGAAGAAATACCTGCTTCAAATACGAAGGAAAAACTAGATGAGGAGAAGCCTGTTGCCCTCCTACAGCAAGTCCCTGAGAAACCGAGGACTGTTAAAGTAGCAGATGTATCTGAGGCTACCCTTGAGTCAATTAGTGTGAAGGAGCCTGCATCACAAGGTAGTGCCCTGCTGGCTGAGGAGGAAGTGCAGCAGAAGCTGGCCCCTGGTGAGGCAGGTAATCACTTATCTTCAATTCACGAGTGTTTGGGAAGGCAAATGCTGTATTATATGAATCTTCTCTCTTCTGTAACAAACATGTGATAGTATCTATCCCTTTTTGGCTTTCATTCTTCTGGAGGATATCACATGATAATAGTGGTCCAATAAATTTTGGTTTATGCTTTGTCAGGGAAGAAAAAGAAAAAGAAGAAGATTCGCGTGCCTCCTAATGGTAGGTCTTTTGATTTCTGTAATTTTTTTATGTGAATTCTCTAAAAACCAGTTGCATGAAGGAATGCCTTGGTTCAAAATGTGATTTGGAATATTCTGTTAACTGTAATAGATTCTCTCGTTTATTATATGTTTTAGTATATTGGTAATGGTGTTGAATTTATTATGGAATGCTTCATAGATTTGTGGAAAGCCTCTCAAGATCTCGCAGCTGAGAGTTATATGATGCCTCTTGGTCCCTCTTCCTATAATCCTTATTGGAATGGCATGCATCCTGCTATGGAGAGTTATATGAATCCTTATGCTGCTCCCATGCCTTTCATGGGTTATGGACTGGGCCCTTTGGATATGCCATTTGGGGGAATGAACATGATTCCTCCAGACCCTTTTGGTGCACAAGGTTATATGATGCCTGTTGTACCCCCTCAGAGGTATGTACATTGTGTGTATTTTGTATTTCTTCTCTATGTGAAAAAAATTTAATTAAATTATTATCCCTACCTTTCATAGGGATCTTGCAGAGTTTGGAATGGGCATAAAAGCTGGCCGTCCAGCAATGAGCAGAGAGGAGTTTGAGGCTCGGAAAGCTGATTTGAGGAGGCGGCGTGAAAATGAGAGACGAGCCGAAAGGTAATACAACCTTTTTTTTTCTTTTTAAATCATGGATTTTAATGAATGATCTGGATGTCTGGAATTTTTTTCCGTTTAAGGTTTTCAACTTTTTTTGATATAATGCTAAATCCATTGCAACTATTTGAGGCTGCTGTGGATTTTGTAAGATAATGCTCATATATGCTTAAAGTTCTTGACTAGCCATTGATTATTGCATTGTGGCACATCTTTGTTTAAGTAATTATGATGGGAAGAGACTTACAATCATTGCACCGTGGCACATCTTTGCTTAAGTAATTATGATGGAGAGAGATTTACCCAATATTTACCTTGTTTTCTTGCTCTTCTGGAGCAAATTATAAATATTTATGAACCATAATTTCAGGATTAGGATTATTTGAAAGCTGATGCTACTGCATAATATGGTTGCATTAATCAGGGATACTTTCATTGGTTTCTGGATTACATTTTCAGCAAACTCATGCTGATTGTTGTTACATATTATGGCTAATTTTTAATTACATTCATGAGATGATTGAATAGTTTTTTTTTTTTTTTTCCCTGCATCAGTGAGTTTTCTAGAGATCGAGAATTTGGTAGGGAAGTGAGCAGCAGTGGTGATATTTCTTCAATAAAATCTGTATGTCTTTTTTGTTGGTTAAATTTCCATTTCTTCCTTTTTAATGTGTACTGTAGCAGGTATCTTATGTGGTGTGGAGCAAAATTTGGCCAGATAAGACCCTTTGTTTTCTTCTTTGGCAAGAAGAATCTGAATATAAATTTGGCTTCTTCGGCATTTAGGGCCATAAAATTGTTATTATGTTTTTCGCCTTGTTTTACAGGGAGTTTTATGCTCTTTTCTGTCCAGAATTTGGAGGACAGAGAGTAGAAAGACCTCCTAACCCAACTTATTCCGAACCTTTCTCCACACATTTTTATAAGGAACTTAATTGGGAATTTCGTAGTTGCGCGGGGAAGCATGCTATCTGCTACTGTTGGCATGAGCAGTCTGTTAGAGATACTACCTTAGCCTGTGCTTTTCCCCTGCTGCCTTTTTATTTTTCGTACATTTTGCATGTGGAGGTTAGCGGGCCTCTAAATTAACCTATAGAAACGATTGATTCATCACCTAGATAAAGTTATTCAGGATCCCTAATGAATGGACGTTGTAATCCGTCACTAGTTGCTGGTAACAGATCGCCTACTAATCTTGTTTTTACAGTTGTTCACTCTCTTGAAATAATTTCAGAGTATATCAAAGACTTTCTTTTTTGCGATATGAATATTACTAGGTTTTTTTAATTACTGTAACATTCCTTCGTTATGCTTATATATATATATATATATATATATATAAGTAAAAATTTAAAAAAAAATTGGGAAGTTAAATGGTGCCTCAAGCCACGTTGCTTGTGAACCTATTGTGGTGAGGTCTATTCTTTTGTTTCTAAAAATAAATTAAGATTGTATTTTGCATGAAGTTTATGTAAAAATTTAATAAAATTTTTATTCTATTTATATATTTTATATCTATTACATAATAATATTAAAATAAATTGCTGTTAGTTTAATCTATTAATTTAATTTATTTTTAAATGTTCTCGTTTAATTTAATAAATAATTAGGTTTTCCAATTTGTAGGAATTTTTTCTTTCTTTTTCTAGTTATTTTATAATTTTTAATTTAGTGGTATAATATTATAATTAAATCTAGATTTTAATTATTTATTTGTTAAAATGTCAACTTTATAAATGAATGCGAAAGGCTGATTGTAAATTTTGAAGATTAAAATTAATCTTGTGTATTGATTGATTGTTAAAAAAAAAAAAAAAAGTAAAAAAATGGGGATTGGTGCGGAGGTTCCAAATGATATTTCAAATCTTGTTGTGGTTGTTGCTGAGATTGGCTTCTGAAAAAATTAAAGAGCCTTGAAATCACTGTGTCTCGATTAGTTGCCACTCCTTTTTTCCTTCTTGGGCCCGTATAAAAGTATGGGCCCATGTATAGTTACCACTAGAGCCCCATTTACCATGGAGGGTATGATAGTAAAAAGGCATATGTTCATGTCAAACGGTGTCATGAACTAATTTTTTTTTTTTCCTTTCTGATTTTGGCGCAGAAAACTATGCCACAATCGTCCAGTGGTGATCCTCATTCTCATCATCACCACCGCCATCGACCAGAGAGGTCCTCGTCTGAACGGCCCACCCGCGAGCTTGAACCTCCATTACCACCGCCATCAGTACCGCGTCCTTCCAAAAGAAAATCCGACCACGACAGAAGCGAGCGTGACTACGATGATTATGACCGAGATCGAGACAGAGATAGAGGTGAACGCGATCATCACCAGCAGCACCGCCATCACCATCGTTCAGAATCAGCACCATCATCTGCAAAAGCACAATCTGATGTGGCCGCTAAAGCCATGTCGGCGGGAACAGCAGCAGCAGTAGATAGGAAGCACAAGGCAAGCGTTTTCTCTCGCATTAGCTTTCCGGAGGGAGAACATCAGAGTACTAAGAAGCGGAAGCTGTCTTCCTCGGGTGAAACTGCATCTGCAGCAGGTGGTGGTGGTCCTCCTGCTGTGTCTTTGGCTCAGCATAAGTCTTCATCGTCAGTCAATAATGGATACTACGATTCATCTACTGTGAAGGCAGCGTCTGCGTCTGCTGGACGAAAGAAGAGTAGCAGTGGTGCTGGTGCTGCTATGGAGTATGAGTCTAGTGATGATGAAAGGCACTTCAAGAGGAAGCCATCGAGGTACGAGCCCTCGCCCCCTCCCTCGGTGGAGTCGGAAGACGACGCCAAGCATTCTAAAAGGGACAGGGATAGGGATCGCAAACAGAGATAAGATATTTAAGGAATAGGAAATATTTAAAGAATGTGCCGTTTCTGGAGCAAGGTGGGTTTTCTCTAAGAGCAGGGCATTTCCTTCCCGGATAAAAGGTGCTGTACATGAAATGACTCGAAGACAGGCGGCGAGGGGGCGATGATATGACACGATTCCTCCTATCCTATCGTTGTTTCTTTATAGAACGTTTTACATTTTTAGTTTGTTCACTTCTGGATATTTTTATAATAATAATAATAATAATAATAATAATAGGAGACGTTTTCTTAGGTTTTGTCCAGTTTTCTTTCTTTTTTTTTTTTTCCCCATCTTTCTCCATGATTTATTTTGATGATTGATTTATATCGAGTTTCCTTCCCTTATGAAAAGCGCGATATTTTATCCTGGAAGGCGAGCATGCCTTTGTCTCATAAGTAGGCTTTTCAATTTTATATATTTTGGATAATCTAGAAATTACGATTGATGCAAATTCTTTTTTCATTTCTCCTCGTTTCTGAACATCGAAAAATTTCCCTCTGCGCTTATTTCGCTATCTTGGAAGGACTAATCTGTTGTGCTGTCTTATTACAGATATCCATGATTACGCTGTGCTGTATTAGGCCATCCTGATCTCGTCCTTGGCTTCAATGAGTTCAGTAATAGTCTACGAAAGTACAGACTAGTTGTAGAAGTAGCCTTAAACATGAATTTCCATATATCTTACCAAAATTTTATAATGGTACAGCTAGTTGAGTTTGCTTCACATGTATGCGTCGACAACTAGCCTTATTGCTGCCTATTATACTATAAAATTGTTTACCAGTACTTCCGCAATTTTTAGCCTGCTTAGCAAAAATATGAAAACAAGGGAGGGTGGTAATAGGGATAAGCAATCAGTGCAACAATGTCAAACTTTTTAATATTATTATCCAAATGGACAAACCCATGTAACTTTTTATAATAGCAGAATACAGGAAACTTAAATATTAAGTTTTAAGCACACATTTAACCACTTGCATCCCTCACTTAGGCCATCATATATATTTCAATTGCATCCAACGATGAAAGTTTATCAAATACCAAGCTTTGACTATTGCATACGAACAAAAAGCAAAGCAACTAAGCTATGCTATCACTTGCGTGCACCCTGCCTGTAATGCTCATGGTACAAATAGCCTGCAACCAAAAACAAAAGGACCTGATGTTTAAAGTCTAATCAATAGGAAAGAAATCAACATTCAAGAGTGCATAATAACAGCAAGAAATCATGTATCATTCATTCAAGTTCAAAAAAACAATTATATAAATGTCAAGTGAAATATAACAAAGCAATTTATCTACCAACCGCAACTTAAATTCTAGAACATTGCTATTGTATGGGTCTTGCTAGCATCTATAGGAACAGTAAATATCCGAAAAAGCCTAAAATTTGAAAATAAGACATCTATAATGGGAATATCATTGTTTTTATCTTCAAATTTCAACCCTTCAGAAGAATTAAAAAAGAAAGAGAAAAGGAATAGAGAAGGGTAATAAGATAGAGATAAGAAGGGGAAGGATCGAGACAGAGAACGATGCAGCAAAAAAAAAAAAAAACTCTAAGGTCTATTTCCGCAAGCTCTTAACATTTGATTTCTTTGGTCCCTTTCCAATTACAGAAGTAGAACTCTCATTATGTTCTCTCTTATTACTACCTTTGTTTTGTTTCAAAGAGATCATTATTGCTGGATTTTGATAGAATTTCAGTCAGATTTTTGACAGGGTAAAAATTTCTATATGGTTCTTACATATAAAATAAAAACTTGTGAATTGTGAACTTAGTAGAAATGAAATATGATTAATCTCACATAAATTCAAGTTTATGAATCAGAAGCCAAATTAACGATGGCATCACTCTAACAAATCTCTACTGCTCCTGTGACACATTGCCAATCTGAGTCTGACCATGGCATCACTCTAAAAACGTAATCCATGTTGATTGACAGCTTAGAATATAATCAACAGATTCATAGATCATGGAGGAACTTTTGCAGGAGCATAAAACAACCTAAGCATTCTGAACAAAACATAACACATCAATTTGGCTTTAGTAAACAGAAAAATCATCACTTAGTAAACTCACCACTATAAAAATCCATGGTATTATACAAAACAAGGTACGCATCTTCAAAACTGAAGTTTTGTTTGGTTCATAGAATAAAATGGAATATAATATCTATTCCATGTAGACTAGTTAATCTTAGCTTTGATTCAACTTTAGCTGCGGAATATCTATTCCATTTGCATGTAATATTCCCAGATGTTCCATACCATGGGAACTTTTCTATTCCTACACTATTCCATTCCACTAACAGAGCGAGGAGGCTTATTTGGTTCACAAGGAGTAGGATGGGAATACAATAGCTAATTATTTTCAACTTCCTAACTCCAGTGTATAATTTCAATTCCGTAGAGTAATAATTTCAACAAGAGTTCAGAATTTAAATTTTATACATAAACAATAATAGCTATTTCATTTCCATTGATATCTATTCAAATTTGAGAATCAAACAAGGCCTAAAACCAACCAAGAAAACAGATAGATACATGCACACCTCAAATTCTAAGAGGAATGTGAAGGAATCATCCCCGTCTTCCTCGCGTACGCAAAAATCCCTCCAGCCTCGATAACCGGTCCAGCATCTCCAATAGGCTTAAGCTTGTACTCCTTCCCAGTCGTATGATTAATCAAACGGCCATCTGCTAACTCAATAGTCACCACATCACCCGTTCTACACTCCTCACAAATCCTGACCTCCGATTCCAATGGATATATCTCTCCAGTCGCCACCGAGTTCCTAAAAAAAATCCGCGCGTATGACTCCGCAACCACCGCCGTAACTCCCGCAGCTCCAAGGGCTACGGGCGCGTGCTCACGCGACGAGCCGCACCCGAAGTTGTCGCCGCCAATCACGATCGAGTATTTCGTCGTCATCGCGTTGGGGTCCACGAATCTGGTCTCGTACGAGGAAGGGAGGCCGCATAGGGCGTAGGACCCGAGCTTTTCGTATTCCGCTGGATTTGACGGTACTAAGGTTAGGTACTCAGCGGGGATGATCTGGTCGGTGTCGATGTTGTTGCCTACGACGTAGCAGAGACCGTGGAAGGTGGTTGCGGAGGTGGTGGTAGTGGGAGTGGACGATGCAGCGGCGAGTGGGGTGGGGAGAGAGCGCGCGTGGAATGTGAGGGGTTTGGTGAGGGGGTGTGGGGTGGAGGGGAGTTTGAAGCAGAGAGGAGAGGAAAGAGTAAGGGCGTGTTTGGTGCTGAAGGAAGTGGAGGTAGGCGTGGGGTTTTGGAGGATAGTGGAAGAGAATGCCGCCATTTTTTGGTGCTCTTTGCAAGGTGATGAGAAGAGAGTGGTCGAGAGACAGAAGAACTGTTCGTTAGGTTTCCTTTCTGTATAAAGATTGGTGTCTGTCTGTGTGTAGGTTCGAAGAACTGTAAATAAGTAGGCATTAAGATTTTGCCACGTAACAAATAGTTGACGGTCTCAAGAGCCGCCACTTAGCTGGTAGAGGAGTCACGGCTTCAACAAAATGACGTCGAAGTCCAATGACAGCTCAATATATACAAATGAGCTATTCAGCCTGGCCCATGTAAGCCACAAACGGCATCGTATAGCATCTGTCACCAGATGCCACATCCAATCACATGACTCTAAAATGGACGGCATAGATCCGGAGGGTTCACTTTATAAAGAAGACTAGGGTTCGATCATACCCTTTAGCACTCCCGCTTTGTAACCGCAAGCCCTAATCAAAAGAAGCGCAGTCCAGCTCCAATCCAATGGGTACCCTCTCTCTCTTTCTCACTATACTAGTATTCTTTTTTGGCTCATGAGAGCAGCTTCAGTTCTAATGTTGTTGTTTTTTTTTAATAAAAAATTAATTCTTATTGACAGTTAAGTTAGTGTTATAATGGTGTTGAATTTTTTGGTTTCTTGGTTGTTTTCAAGACTTTCTGATCTTGGGTTCATGTAAAAGGCGCGCTAGAGGTTGTTACCTTTCTGTTTGATATATTGCCATTGCACTGCCTGTCCATTTAGCATTTCATACTCTATTCTGCTCTACATTTTTAGTATCTTTTGTTGTCATAATCAAAATAAAGGTTTTTCGTTTTTTTGATTGGTAAAAGAGCAAAGACTTGTGTTGTTTGGCTTTGCTTTCATTTTGCTGAGATAGAGATAAAAGGTGCTGAGTTATGTGTTTTTTTTTTTTTGTTTTTGGTAATTTGGTAAATGAAGGAATGCCGACTTGAGATAGCTACCTTGATATAAAATTTATGGGTTTTTGTATTTGGAAATATCTAATTGGATGGATCTGTGAGATTTTTCACAAGGCATCACTTTTTTTTTTTTTTCTTTTAGTGATGATGTTATGAAATTGCGTTTTGGTTTCTTAGTAGCAATCTTATCTGTTATGCAGGGTAGGTTTCCTTTAATTCACTCTAAGATAACTCTGTGGGTTCTTGAATGTTATGAAAATGAGTCGCCATTGGTACTTGAAGAACTTTACATATGTAGTCTAAGGTTGTAATTGTGACTTTTTGGGTTTTGATGAATAATAGGAGCCTACCTGTATGTCTCCGAGCTATGGAGGAAGAAGCAATCTGATGTGATGAGATTTTTGCAGAGGGTAAGGTGCTGGGAGTACCGTCAGCATCCTTCCATTGTACGTGTCACTCGTCCAACACGCCCAGACAAGGCTCGTCGCTTGGGCTACAAGGCAAAGCAGGTAATATGGGGACTTCTTGTATTTTTTCTGGTAGTTCCCTTGTGTAACTTATTTTATCTTAGAGCATGCTTAGTACACCAAGAAATAGAAATAGAATAGGATTCTTGGTACATTAATTTAGTTCAAAAATTTAAGAATGAGATTCCAAAAACTTAAACTGGCTCACTATTTTTCTTATATATGGATGTTCCAAAGACAACTATTTGAATCCTAAAACACTTATTTTAGGATAGGATTCTATTTTCCATTCCTTAATGTAACCAATCATACTATTAGGGTATTACATCTTTTTTCTTCTCTGTTGTTTTGTCTTCTTGCCTATTTCATTTATGGTGGCTATTGTTGAAGGTGGGCATTGGCCACCGTCTTTGCTCTTTTTTTTTTTTGAATAATTAGTTCTTGCTGGTTTTGCGGTATCTTGATGCATATTCATTTCTCTTCAGGAGTGTGTTTATGTATGATGATAAGATACTTCCTGAGACCAGCTACATCAAATATAATCGATCATCTGACCAAGTGGATTCTCTGTTTTGTTGAATTCACTTTTGTCAAGATCTGATACATTTCTGATCTTATTTGGTCTTTTATTTATTTGTATCTTGATTCTGATGTATTTTGGGGAAAGAGCTAACTTTTTTTTTTTTCAATAGCATTATTCACTTTTTCTTGATGTGCTCTTTGTGAGCTTCTTGTTCGCATTTGCTGCATGTGCGTTATGATTTTATGGTTTTGATGACATGAAAATTCTGTTTGTATTTTTGTTTTGTAAGTAAAATTTTATGCTTTATAATGGTTCTAACTTTTCCCATTTGCATGACAATGCAGTCTCCTAGTTGCGTGCATAATGGTCTCTTCTTCTCACAGATGATTGACTTGGTTAAATTCTTTCAGGGCTATGTGATTTATCGTGTCCGTGTTAGGCGTGGAGGTAGGAAGAGGCCAGTTCCTAAGGGTATTGTCTATGGTAAGCCCACCAACCAGGGTGTGACTCAACTTAAGTTTCAGAGAAGTAAGAGATCTGTTGCAGAGGAGCGAGCTGGTAGAAAATTGGGAGGCCTCAGAGTTCTCAATTCATACTGGATTAATGAGGTTTGTCAGCAAATTTTTGGAAGTATGCTTATCCTGCTTTTCATTTTATGTATGATGTCCTCATTTGTCATGTATTTCTCTTAATATCAGGATTCTACCTACAAATATTATGAGGTAATCTTGGTTGATGTTGCACATAATGCTATACGGAATGACCCAAGGATCAACTGGCTAGCCAATCCTGTTCACAAGCACAGGGAGCTTCGGGGTCTCACCTCTGCTGGGAAGAAATATAGGGGTCTACGTGGAAAGGGACATTTGCATCACAAGAATCGCCCTTCTCGCAGGGCTACCTGGAAGAGAAACAACACTCTCTCCCTTCGTCGTTATCGCTGAGTTCATTGATGTGCTTGAAATTGTCACTTTATGGATTTTGTTTAGAGGACAAAGCCTGTCTTTTTGAGTTTGAAATTTTGGATATTGAAATACTTGACTACTGTTTATCCTGACAATCTGAGTTAAAATGCAGTGCTTCTTGAATTTGCATATTCAGTTTTAAGATACTGCTATTTGTTTTTATTTTTTGATCAGCAGATACTGCTATTTTATGTCTAAAAGTTCATGAGAAAGTCATTTTCTTTCTGTTCCTGATTGCAGATAGCAAGAGTGTTCCGGTATGATGTATTTGATTATCTGGGTTTCTGCCAAATAAACATTAGTTGATAAATCAATAACAAAATGATTTTCCATTGTGCCTCTGCTGCTTCACTTTAACGAGCTGCTTAAACTTTAGGATTGTAAAATTGCCACTTAAAATTGATATTGATGACCATTTGTACTTAGTAACAAGAAGATTTACAAGTAATGTTATGTGATGAGTATCACTGTAGGATAAACTCATTTGGTATTGTCAATTGAGAAATGTCAGAAGGCAGTAGCGTGCCGGCATGAGACTTCCGTTTCACAGCTAAATAGCGTCAAACTTTGGCAACCATGTGGTTATATATAGTTTAGAGCGTTCCAGCAATGTAGTTCTTTTTGAGATTCTGTAATGCTTGCCGAATTGAATCCTCATCTTGGCTTGAATGCTTCAAGCATATGAGTCGCTGAGCAACACGATATGGCATCTACAGTTGTTGATGCTTGTGGCAGTTTACTTCCATTTGCTTTATTTCCTGGAAGTTTAAATGCCAGTTATGCATAATTTACACATTGCTAGATCTATTATCTCAGTAAAGATGCAATTTTATATGTATATTATTAAATAAAAAGAAATCTCCTTAAAGTTAGAGCCATTAAGCTAATATCTGGAAAAATATTTGGGGAGCAAAGCTTAAGCTTATATGCTGAAATAAGGATGACAATGGAGTGCAGATTCTCCACTCCCCGTGGGGATCTACCTCTATGAGAAGATGAATCTCCATCCTTTCTCCCTCATAGGGCAGAGATGAGAATTATGCTCCCACCCCATGGGCTGCATGAGGATCTCTATGCTCCCACCTCGTGGTTCTCATGAGTACTCTTGAAGTAGATCCTCTTGAAGACCTGAGAAAATTAAATATATTTTTATAAATTTTTACATTTAATAAATGTATATTTTATACATATATATATATACTTTATATTTATATGTATAGTTATATATTTTTGTATATTTGTTAGTTTATAGTATAAAATATTTTTATTTTATAACTTAATAAATTATATTTTTTAAAAAATAATTTAAAAATAATAGAAAAAAAAAAACCTCACAGGGAATCCCATAAAGGTGAGGATAGAGTGGAAATTCTCTCCGTCAGGAGGGCAAGGCGGGGGATGGGGGACAGCCCCCTCCCTCACCCACTGCATTGCCATTCTTATGCTGAAAACAGAATATCCTAACTGGAGTTAAAGCTTGAATCTGTATTACCTGCTTAACATATATCACCTTTTCCTTGATCTTTGATGTGATGCTTCTAGCTGTTTCAATAACTGAACTTGGTAAACCTGCCACTTCTGCCAATAGAAGGCCATAATGTGGAATATGTCTTGGTCCATCCTTGAGTCGAAACTAAATGAATCGAAGTTTCAATCAGTAAACACTAGATCGATATCAAATTTAGGGCACAATTTAACTAGAAATACCACCTTGAAATCCAAACCGTTATTTTTTATGGCAACATCTAAGTGAAGAAACTTGGCATTTGGATAGATGGTTGCGAGTTCTGATAGGTTCTCCATATGAGTAGCAAAGTAATAGTATAACGGAAAAGATCAATCAAGTAAGAGAATCATCCCAACTAGAATTGACACTTTCTGCTGAAGAGAATATGACTCAAAAGCAGATTGGCTTGAAGACAGCCAAAAAACGTATGCATGCACATGCACATAATACTGGTTAGTTTGGCCATCTTGGAGCTACCATAACAGCTCATTCTCGCAAAATTGTTGTATAAAATATAGGATTAGCTTACTGCAAAGTGGCTGCTGGACTTCATCCAAGGAGTGATGGTGAACATAATTTTCCACATTTTTTTAGTCAATATCACTTCTAGCAATCAGTGGAGACTGCCGAATACCAGAGTTCGCTGCTGAATTTTAGTGTCTATGTTCTGCTGCCTGATAGTTGAATAAAAGATCTGAAAAGCATTTTTTTGGCATTGACTATAAGATGTGATATTTTATCTTATATTGTACTTTAATCAGATTAACGACCAAAAAGAAGCCAGATATAAAGTGGCTGGCTTCCAACATCTTTCTGTCTCTTTTTCTTCACTTTTCTTTTTCCTATTCTTTGAACAAGTACAGCTCTGTACATGAGTCCTAGTTTGTAATTTGTAGCTGTCCTATTAATGTTTAAACATTTTCATGTTTCTCTTTGTGTTCATTGCAACGATCATGAATTGGTTGTAATATTCAACAGAAGTATTATGGGCTTTGCAATTGGGAAGTAACCACATTTTGACTCTTAATACATAGAAATAGCATGTTGATTACATATCAACTGAGCAGCATTCAAATATAGGCATGATAATGAGTAAATGTGAGATGTGATTACACTTTTCGTGATAATAAATGCCCGCAGCAGCTCCAGGCAATTGCAAACCCATCAGAAGAAGAAGTAGCCCTCCCAAGCTCATCCATAACGATAAGGCTTCTATTAAAGTGAAGCTTATTATATTGTTGGAGATGTGCACAATTGCCTTAGTCTGCAGAACTAGTCTTTAGGAATGATTTATCTGTTGCTTAATTTTAGGAATCAATTTAGATATTGCATATATTTAGAAGTTGTTATGGTACAATGATTTATACTTAAAAGTAGCATTGTTATATATATCCTATAATAAAGAAGTAGTTTATGTGCCTTTTAAATTAAAAAGAGAACAACAGATTGGTATCAGAGTCATTTATCTTGAGGGACCAATAAGATTGAGTGATAAACAGCATAAACTTTCAGAATGGAGGCTGATACACAGTCATCTTTTAGTCATGTTGCTCCACCAGTTTTTGATGGCCAAAATTATCAAGCATGGGCTGTTAGGATGACAGTCTACCTCGATGCATTGGATCTTTGGGAGGCTGTAGAAGAAGATTACGACGTTCCACTGCTGCCAGCAAATCTAACGGTGGCACAAATGAAGAATCACAAGGAGAAAAAGACAAGGAAGTCAAAGGCTAAAACATGGCTTTTCTTTGCCGTTTCAGGTACCATATTTACCAGGATCATGAACTTGGAATCAACAAAAAACATATGGGACTACCTCAAGAAAGAGTACCAGGGCAATGAAAGAACCAAGAACATGCAAGTGTTCAACTTGATCAGAGAGTTTGAGATGGTGAAGATGAAGGAGTAAAAAATGATTAAAGACTACTCTGACAAGCTACTAAGCATTGTTAATAAAGTGAGGCTGCTAGGCAAGGACTTTTCTGATAAGAGAATTGTTCAAAAAATTCTTATCACTTTACCTGAAAAATATGAGTCCAAAATCTCTTTTTTGGAGGAGTCTAAAGATCTGTCAAGCATATCCTTGGCAGAATTAGTCAATGCTTTGCAAGCTCAAGAGCAAAGAAGAATGATGAGGAAAGAAGAAGCTGTGGAAGGTGCTTTCGAAGCCAAATCATAAAGTTCTGGAGGAAGCAAAGACAAGAAAATTAAAGAGAAGAAGAAGAGTAGCAAGTCCAGCAATGACAACAAAAATAATGTTAGTTCACCTTGCCCACATTGCAAAAAGTCAAACCATATGCCAAAGAAGTGTTGGTGGAGGCTTGATATCAAGTGCAGCAAGTGTGGCAATATGGGACACATGAAGAGGGTCTGTAAAGAGCAAAAGCCTGAAGTAGCAAAAGTGTCCTCAGATCTACAAGAGGAAGAACTCTTCGTAGCAACGTGTTTTGTCACTAATAACAGCTCAAGTGATTCCTGGTTAATAGACAGTGGCTGCACCAACCACATGACCAACGATCACAATCTTTTCACAGAAATTGATAAGACTTTCATTTCTAAAGTAAAAATTGGAAATGGTAAGTTTATTTATGTCAAGAGAAAAGGAACAGTGGCTATTGAAAGCTTGATAGGTATAAAGCACATTGCTGATATCTTATACGTGCCTGATATTGATCAGAATTTGCTTAGTGTTGGACAACTAGTAGAAAAAGGCTTCAAAGTTATTTTTGAAGACAAATGGTGTTTGATCATGGATGTAAGGGGCAAAGATGTGTTTAAAGTGAAGATGAGAGCCAAGAGTTTTGCCTTGAATTTGATGGAGAATGAGCAAGTAGCATTTGCAAGTCATGTAAGCAATGCTGAATTGTGGCACAAAAGACTTGGGCACTTCCATCATGCTGAACTTCGATATATGCAGAAAAATAACTTTGTGAAGGGTGTACCGGCATTGGAGGATAAACTAGCAGATTGTGTGACTTGTCAATATGGAAAGCAAAATAGAAAACTTTTTCCTCAATTAGCCTGGAGAGCATCATATAAGCTCTAACTTGTACACACCGATGTTGAAGGACCTCATGCAACTCCATCGTTGAATGGTAATAAATACTATATTGTCTTTATAGATGATTATACTAGATTTTGCTGGATTTATTTTATCAAATCCAAATTTGAGGTTGCTAATATATGTTGGAAGTTTAAAGCTTCGGTGGAGAATCAAAGTGATTGCAGGCTACGCATAATAAGGTTGGACAATAGGAAAGAGTACATAAATGAAACTTTTAACAAGTTTTGTGAGGAAGCAGGTATCAAACATCAACTCACAACACCTTACACTCCACAACAAAACGGTGTGAGCGAGAGAAAAAACAGGAGCTTCATGGAGATGGCGAGGTGTATGCTTCATAAAAAGAAATTACCCAAGAATCTTTGGGCAGAAGCCGTAAGCACTACAGTTTTCTTGTTAAGCAGACTGCCAACTAGAGCTATGCATGGAAAAACACCATTTGAGGCATGGTTCGGTTACAAACCAGATTTACAAAATCTGAAAATTTTTGGTTGCCTTTCTTTTTCGTACTTGCCACAGGTGAAATGAGACAAACTTGATAAGAAGGCAGAATCAGACATTTTTGTTGGATATAGCAGCACTTCTAAAGCTTACAGAATTTTCTAACTATAGAATAGGAAAATTATTATAAGTCAAGATGTCAAATTTATGGAAGATAAACAATGGAGTTGGGAAGAATCACTAGAAAAACAGCTGCCAGTGAATTTACAGTATCTTGATGACAATGTAGATGTTGTTCCAGTTCATGGCACAAGACCTCTGTCTGATATCTATGAAAGAAGCAATGTTGTTGTCTTTGAACCTGCAGAATTTAAAGAAGCCGAAAACGATGACAAATGGATTGGAGCCATGAGAGAGGAGCGTCGTATGATCAAGAGAAATGACACTTGGGAGTTGGTAGACAAACCTCAAAACAGAAAGATCATTGGAGTAAAATGGGTTTACAAAATCAAATTCAATGTTGATAGTTCTATGAACAAAAATAAAGTCAGATTAGTTGTGAACGGATTCAGTCAAGTTTATAGGGTAGATTTTTCAGAAACTTTCGCTCCTGTTGCACGCTTGATACTATCAAAATGTTGCTAGCCTTGGCAGCACAAAAGGATTAGAAGCTTTTCAAGTTGGATGTAAAATCAGCCTTTTTAAATGGTTATCTTGAAGAAGAGATCTATGTTGAACAGCTAGAAGGATTTCTAGTCAAGGGACAGGAGGAGAAAGTATACAAATTGAGAAAGGCCTTATATGGCCTTAAGCAGGCTCCCAAAGCCTGGAACAACAGAGTTGATGATTATCTTCAAAGTCTTGGATTTGTCAAAAGTCCAAGTGAAGCCACTTTGTATGTAAAAAAATCAGATGTTGACTTAATTATAGTGTTTGTTTATGTTGATGATCTGCTTGTTATAAGAAGCAATGAGAAGCTAGTGGATGAATTTAAGGCTGAGATGCCCAAAGCTTTTAAAATGACAGATCTCGGTTTATTGACTTATTTTTTAGGCATGGACATGAAGCAAGACCATGATGGAGTCTTCATATGTCAAAAGAAGTTTGCAAAAGAAATTCTTAAGAAATTTAATATGGAAGACTACAAAGGCATCAGTACACCAATGAATCAAAAGGAGAAGTTGAGCAAAGAAGATGGAGCTGAAAAAGTTGATGAAGGGCTATACAGAAGTCTAATTGGTTGCTTGATGTATCTCACAGCCTCAAGACCGGACATAATGTATGCGGTAAGCTTGTTGTCAAGGGTTATGAATTGTGCCAGTAAAATGCATTTTGTAGCTGTTAAACGTATTTTAAGATACATCAAGGGCACAACAGATTATGGTATCAAGTATTCTTGCTGTCATGATTTCCAGCTCCAAGGATTTTCTGACAGTGATTGGGTAGGTTCTATCGAGGACATAAGAAGCACAACTGGTTTTTATTTTAGTTTCGGTTCAGGTGTTTTCTCATGAAGTTCAAAAAAACAAGATGTGGTTGCTCAAAGTACAACAGAGGCATAATTTATTGCGGCTAATGCTACAGTGAACCAAACAATTTGGATTAGAAAAATACTTGCAGACTTGCACATGAAGCAAATTGAGCCAACAAAGATTTTTGTAGACAATCAAGCTGCTATTTCAATCTTAAAGGATCCTGTTTTTTATGGGAAAACAAAACACTTTAACATCAAGGTGTATCACTTGAGAGAAAAGCAGAAAGAATGTGAAATCAAGTT
This sequence comes from Omphalea diandra, assembly GCA_949677035.1. Taxonomy (NCBI): domain Eukaryota; kingdom Viridiplantae; phylum Streptophyta; class Magnoliopsida; order Malpighiales; family Euphorbiaceae; genus Omphalea; species Omphalea diandra. The sequence continues at coordinate 10,314 of CATIWR010210614.1, read as the reverse complement.
GATTTATTGCAAAACAGAGGAGCAGATTGCAGATTTGTTGACTAAAGCCCTTCCAAAAGCAAGATTTGAAGATTTGAGAAACAAGTTAAGTGTTTGCAAATACTAAGGCAAGGAGGAGATTGTTGGAGATGTGCACAATTGCCTTAGTCTGCAGAACTAGTATTTAGGAATGATTTATCTATTGCTTGATTTTAGAAATCAGTTTAAACGATGCATATATTTAGAACTTGTTATGGTACAGTGATTTATGCTTAAAAGTAGCATGACTGTTATGTTTATCTCTATATATATCCTATAATAAAGAAGTAATTTGTGTACCTTTTAAATTAAAAAAGAGAACAACATATATATATTGTGTGTGTGTGCGCGTACGCATGTGTGCATATGAGTGTGTGTGTGTGATAGCTATAGGAAGTAAGACCTTATGATATATCACCTTTGGGAGACATTCTGCATGACAAAAGCTGTCTCTTTCATCTCTGTCATGAACTGTAGAATCCAAAGCAAAACAGCAGCTTCATATTCATATGGTTCCTTACTGTTTAAACCATTAGCACGCATTTTCAAAAAGAGAGCAATTAATGTGCTCTCTGTGCACAACTGAGGCTTTGACATCAGCAGAAGGCATTACAAAAAGTTTTTGGTTTTATATATTTGGCCAACAACAAATCAATCATTAATTTGCTTTATTAATCCATAAAGTTTTCTGTCACTCACTGAGAAAAGAGGTGTGACGTTGGGGAAATCTTCTATTAGTTTGAGCAGAATTATTTGATAAGAAAAAGGCTAACTATAAGTCTAAGAATCATACCGTACTGGATTTTGATTCAAGATTATCCACTGAACCCATCCTAGTAAATATACAGTCAACTACCCTTATAGTTGAGAAACGAGCAGGAACATAACAATCTATCTGAGCCAGAATGACAATAAGACAAACTTGTTGAAGATAAGTGCTCTTTCCACTCCTGCAGAAAATGACAAATGGGTAAGTAAGCTCAAGCAGAAAACATAGCTTATAACTGTCACATATGTGTACATTTTAGTTGGAGTCTGAACCAAATTACAGAATGATGTCTGCATGCGCACATACAAAAGAAAAGTACTTCCTAGTCAAGAAAATAGTTAAGGATTAGAACCTAAATAATAGGGCAAAGGCAAACAAAATAACCATCCTCACCAACTCTTTTCAAGTTAATAGTCACCTAACTATCTGGCCTATCATTACTAGCAGCTTCCTTATGGCTAGTTAAGTAAGTCTTATCCACTTTGAAAAGGTGACTTCCTTTGTTCAAGACTTGTATAAGCTGACCTTCTTCCTTAGGAAGAGGTTAAGATAAAAGGGTACCGATGTCGAGTGGCTTTACTTTAGTGGTGTTGGCAGGACTGCTCCCTCGAAGAGCTTGCTGCCCCATCCCAATAATACATGTTTATCAACACGCCCTTGTCAACTTGCACAAGCGTCACAGGCTCCTGCCTTATACATCCACTAGGGGAGCAGGAAATCCTGTTCTGTTCCTTTCCTTTACAGTCGAGATTTTCAGACCTCTGCATGATGGGCAATAGTTCCCATAGCATATTCTTATTCCAGTCCTCAGATGCCTAGATCTCTATTTTGAGTCTATCTACAGCAAAACCGTTCTAGACATATGCCCGGGCATCCTCCCCTATATATTACATACCAAAGAAAGGAAAAGTGCGATGTATAGGCCCTGACCATTCAATGCCTTAGTTGATCTGGCTCAAAGCAAAGACAGAATTTTAAAAGATGAATTCAGACCACAGCATAGCATCACTCACTCCCTCTGTTCTTTCACTCTCTTCTTCTACTACTTCTTGCTATTGGCAACCCACTTTAGATTAGCAGGCTAATGCTTTTAATGTAAAGCACCTAACCTACATCCTTCTGCTACTAGCTTATATTCTTGCTTTGCCAGTCTTGATATGTCTTAAACTGCTTTCAATCAAGTTTATGAGAAGAGCTTGCTTCCTGCCTTCGGGATCTAGAGAAGTCCATTCTCTCTCTCTTTTTTATTTTTTATTTTTTTCTTTTTTGCTTGCTGACTAGTTGCTTTTACTGCTAGTAGCTTCAAACTACTATCTTTCATTTCTGAATTAGCTTGCAACTATCATTACTATGAATTCGTTGACCACGTAAGGGCAATCCATCTTGATGATAACAAGAAATAGAAAGTAATCGTTCAAAGTCTGCTCATTCTTCTCTTCAGTTCCCAATGAACTACATGATTTTGACCTATCATATTTTCAATTTGTTTGATCTTATTCGTCAAATTACCATCAAATAAGAGTTCAGAAGTATGGTACAGTGCCTTAGGCTTCACAACCAGTCCCAGGTGCAACTTCAAACGCAAGCATTACTTAAATGTTCGGCCCATGACAATAACCATGTTTGATGCTTCTGAAATGAAGAGATTGTTGGGCTCCAAAAAATGAGTTACTAATCACTTTCCAGGAATATTGATACAAGAAGGTCAATAAAATAATATGTTGCAAAGTTCTATCCAAGAAAGAACAGCAAAAGCGTTGAAATTCACCAAAGACCAAGTTACATTCAACAGTCATTGTGCATGTTTTCCAGGATAGGGTGTTTTCCAGCATCAATTGCCAATGGACTGCTATCTACCAGTATAGCAACTTATTAGACATGCCCAACTACCTAATGAAGTAACATATATTCAATGGAACAGGTTGCTTACTTGTGAATTGTGATCTAGTATATCGGTCAACCAGCTTTGTTGATATTGCATGAGCAAATGAATTGACAATCACATCTAAAAGGCATAAAACCTCTGCAAGCATTGTGAGTGCGGACACATCCTCCCTGATAGCATCTAATAGACCTGCAAAAGAAGTGGAATCATCACTTAAGTAATAAATGAGACTTCTATATGGCATGCATAATGAGTGTAGAATGTAGAGGAAAAAATGTATGCCTAGACAAATTGTCTCATTAATTACCCAATTCTACTAATTGAAAAAGAAGCCAGCAGAGATGTGACATTTTTATAATAGTTAGTATTGGTGTAAATGGGACAAGACTTCTTATGGCAACCATATTCACTGAGTTTCCGATGAAGCTGGCAGTGTACAAGTGAAAAGTGGAATTACCACTTAAGTAATAAATGACACTTCTATATGGCATGCATAATCAGTGTAGAATGTTGAGGAAAAACTGTATGCCTAGACAAATTGTCCCATTAATTACCCAATTCTACTAATTGAAAAAGAAGCCAGTAGAGATGTGACATTTTTATAATAGTTAGTATTGGTGTAAATGGGACAAGGCTTCTTATGGCAGTCGCATTCACAGAGTTTCCGATGAAGCTGGTAGTGTACAAGTGAAACTTGTATTCTAATAGTAAAACGAGATTTTCACTGTTAGATTGAGTGGTTCTTTAGAAAACATCAGAGCATGTTCAAATAAAAGTTTCACAACACAAATCCTAGGTGGCCCTATATTACGAATTAAATTTGAAAACAAGAAAAGATGTGCAAATGCACATCCAAGCTCCTACCGTAGTGGGCTTTTGATTCAGGGAGCATGTTAGATTAGATACATTAAAACCCCATTCCCATGTTATCAGCTATCAGTTTTAGCTTTTACGTAGGGTGGTTTCTTCATATGGACAAACATATTTTACCAAATCAGTTGCAACAGAATAAGTACATTTTCATATTTACCAAAATGTAAAATTCCCATGTTTCAGTGTAGTACAAGAACAGTTTCCGATAAGTTAATCTAAATTAAATCTATCTGACAGGTGACTTCTCATATACTTCCTAGTTGCTACTTAATATCAAGAGAACAGGGTTCATGACATCAATTTTAGGAAAATAAAAAATGCATTAAAACCATTGAGGTCTACAGAATTCTCCATCCAATGAAGGGACAAGCACAAATTTCAAACTCATAATATCAAGATGTAACATAATTATTAACAAGTCTACAACTACCTTCAAGACAAACTTCTGTTCTTATATAGCACTCTTCAGCTGCAGATTTATTTCTGACATTCAGCTGCACATTTCATGCAATGGAAGAACAATGACTAAAAACTTCCCACTATCCAGCCAGTCTAAGTGAATGTATATCCATGCATAAAGGAATTGTCAAGTTAAAAATACAAAGATATATTATGGTCCTTACTACAGCTTCCTAATAATTATATGAACAAAATTACTTCTACAGTCAATTCATGTTTACAGTTTACCGCTATGGTTTCTGATAAGGAAAAGATAAAAATGATATGCTTGAGATAAAACAGGTAATCAACCAATCAAACAACATAATTGTTAATTAGTATTGAGGATTTTTATTTAAAAAAACATCTAGTAAGAAGCCAGATTACTGCCAAGGAATTTCTGAGATTGTCGTTTATTAGATCTCCAATGAATGATTCCCTTAACATAATTTCTTAATCACTCTCCAATTATAGTGACAAACTGGAAGACTAAGTAGAAATATTTCAGATTACCATTTATATTGGTCTCTATGAAAAACCACTGGGAATAGTCCTCACTTTTGCATATGTACATCCACAACCTTGCTACATTTTTATCCGAAACTAAACTAACAAAATTGCAGTACCAGATACAATGAGCAAGAATCCAGGTTTCTAGACTCAATATATGCTTTTCAACATTTTCTCATCAATTTTTTTGAAGTAAGAAAATTTGTTATCCAATTTATGACAGTGAAAGTAGGTACAGAATTAGTTTCCATGCTTCAGTCATCAATAGGCCACTCAAAGAGCAGACTGTAAGAGGCTGTAGACAGGCAGCCCCAACTTAATATGCAGTATATTAAGTTAAACATCAAATGAAATATAAAACAGTATGAACACCACCCCTTCTAATAATAGAATTAGTCAAATTCATGTGAAATCATATATTGAAAATGACTCCATGACGATGATACTCACAGAAGCAAGTTCTAAACTGGAGCAATGCGCATTGTTTCCATGTTTCAGGACCTGCTTCATGTTCCACAAGCATGTACCTTGTCCATTAGCAAGGAGGTTTCATCACAAACAAGTAGAGAAAGGATTTTATATGCAAGCTGAATGAACTTGCTCGGAAGCTTTCCCTGGATATCCTTCTGTGGAATGCAAAAGCAAAAGCCCTGTCTATTGTTAAATGGAAGTTTCATATTTGGCAGCCTGAATTCTTTGCGGTACTTGTTTGCAAGATTATGTTTTGCTGTCACATTTGCAAAAGGGTAACAGCAAAAGAAATAATAAAAATATAAATGGATGGACTATATTTTTTTTTTTTAAGAAAAACACAAAAAAAGAACCTAGATGGTAGAAACCTTCACTAGTATCACAAAATGTTCTCCATGCAATATCCAAAAGTCCGTCAATTCCAGCCTTGACAGAGAAACACTGCTGTGTTCGGGCAACAAAAGGAACCCGTGCATGAAGTACATCTTCATCTATCACCTCCCCGATTCTTAAGTGGGGAGAAAGGACAAAAAAAAAGAGAATGTGATGTTAACATTAAGGCACACCATTGACAAGGCACTACTATTGCAGTATTCCCATCATAGTATTTCCAAAATGTTAATTAAATGACACAATGATAACTAATTGATTACCAAATGCCAAATGATTCAATAAAAGAACTGAATAAATAGACAGAAGTTTCCATTGTGGAAGACTTCAATTATTATCATCATTATACAACATTTCCTTGTGCACGCCATTGTCACTATTCTAAAACTTCAAATAATTCAATGGTTTAAACTACACTAAACTAACATTTCAGGTCAGACATGGGATATTTTGGCCACTAATGCTTCTGCATTTGTATATCAAGCAGCACATATCCTGGCCAAAAGGACTTGACCAACTAACATCAGGAAACTCAAAACTAGATAGTAGTACTTCTACAATATCTTAACCACTAGGTGTTTCTGTGGACAAAGCTATATACAACTCAGCAAGCAGCATTTTGACACCTCTTTCTAATGGAAGCATATTTCTCATTTTCACATACAGTCTTGTAAACATTTGCAAGAAGAAAACTTTTTGCATCTTTAAGCACCTGAAATGCTTAAAAGACCATTACTTCAAATTTATGAGTTGAGGAAAAAACATAATACCATATTGTCCATGCTAAAGATAATAACTTCAGAGTAAAGGCAAGACATCTAAAGCAGTTTTAAGTAGAATAATACTCAATATCAACACCTGGCTCCTTCTAACATTATCAGCCCCTAAGACCTCATTTGTAACTTTCTTTGCCTTAAAGCGGAACTGACAGAGCACTCTGTCTAAATGAAGAGACAATGAGTTCAATGTTAGATATGAAATCAAACAGACTTGACATCCAGAAAAATTCTCCCAACACTGGGACTGGTGCCAATTCTGTTGTTGATTCATTTTTAGCTTTTTGCTTACCAGTCTCTTTTGGGAACTTACGCAAAACCTGAGAGAGTCCAAAGAACAGTTGTTCATTGCCCATCAGTTCATCCTGAAATCAAACCAATGGATATAAATTATAGCTGAGATTTAGGCAGAGGCGTAGCAAGCTGCTTCTTCATGAATTCAATGAACTAAAGCACAAATCAACCTTGAATGGCAAACAAGAGATGGTTAGATCCTTAGGTCTCAACAAGACTGGTTCAGATCTTCTAATTTTTTTTTCACACCAAATAAAAATTTGACAGTACATAAAATTTTTATGCATCTTGCCTGGCAATGTTTAGGAAAAGCTCAAACAATCAAATAAAGGAATTCAACCTAGACCTTCATGATGTCGCCAACAAACTTTGTACCTGAACATGAGGGTCAGACTTTGCCACAATTTTGGTTTATGATGTAACTAAGAAACAACTGTCCAGTACAGTGATCAAGGTTAAAGCTCTATTTTTTAAACATATGCTCAAATTCAGAAGAAGGTCCACCACTGTCAGATACATATGCATAAAGTCAGGAGAAGGTGCACCTTACTGATGGTATAAAATTCTTTCTAGCTTCATTCTAGAAATCTGAGACAGCTGAATGTGACGCTAACCAGGCAATCAAGACGAGTGTGGATGGTTTGAATATCTTTTAAAGGCTGCAATAGATTGGCACGTAGAAGTCTAGTCCTAGGGAGAAATTTTCAATCCACATCACTTACTAAGTGGGAAGACAGAACAATAGCTAGTATCAAAATGACATGTCAAAATACTGAATATTAAGAATGGTCCAGCTCTTGCTCCAGTTTATACCCTGACAAGCTGGATCCACCAAGTTATATGATTATTCACATACCCTCCTATAGTTTTGGTCGTTTGAAGCATGTGGAATAAACTTCTTTTCTTGTTGGTTCTGCTCCAAAGGGAGGAATGAAGTGGCTCGATGATTTCCAAATTCTGGATACTGTAATAAAATATTAGCATTAAATTTCTTGCCAAGGGATATCAAAGGAGTACCAAATATGGTTTAGGTTTCATTTATAAATTTTTCCAAACCAAAATGTCATTTCCTAGAAATTCAAAATATAATCATCAAATCCTCACCCTTAATAGACTAAAAATTTAGCTAGACATCCAGAGAAGAAAAGGAAAAAAAAAAAAAAAAACTTACCTAGTGGCATCAATATTCATGTGGTCAAATGACCCTTTAATTCACTTCATTCAGCATCTTGAAATGATTTCTTCGCTTTCTCTCATATAGCTCTCATCCTCTAATTTCTTATGTTCTCTCTTTTCTTTTCTCATACTTTGCACTTCAGTAGTCCAATATTTCAATTCATATATATTTTATTACTTACAATTTACTTGTTTGAATTGCTATTTATTTTAGATTCCAATTTAATATTTATTTTACTTATTTGAGGAACGGGTCAACACGCACTTTGGACTACTAATGGTCCAAATTATATGATATGTGAATTTAATTTCGAAATTAATGGTAAAATTTTGAGATTAATTTCATATTATCAATATGATTTAGAGAGATTTGACTTCAGAGTGGAGGTCATTAAAGAAAATCCAAGTATCTTTAGTCTTTCTTAATAGGCTTAAATGTCAACTGTATACTATTTATAGTACATGTCCTTTCTTATTTATTTTTATCACACCATATTATAGCTTATTTTATTTAATTATTCTCATAATCGTCTATCACTATAATAGCCCTTCAATTCACTTCATTCAACATCATGAACTGATTTATTTACTTTCTCCCACATAGCTCTCCTCTTCTAATTTCTTATTCTCTCTCTTTTCTTCTCTCATACCCTATAATTTTTTTTTTTTGTTCAATTGGTGCATCATCATTGTACATCTGAGTTTTGATATTTTCCCATCTGCCATTAAACCTTTGAGCCTATTAAAATTGTTCATTCTTCCTATCATGCCTCTTTACCTCTTATGGTGTATTGCTAAAATATAATATTATCTCACTATCAATATTTTAAGAACCCAAACATCTACAAAAATTATCTTCATATATTTTCAAGGAAACCACATAGGGCAATCAAGGATACCTATAATCTTTGATTTATGGATAACAGCAATAATCATCCACCATGTGCTTTTTGCCATGCCTACACAATTTACAAGAAATGATTCAAAAGGAAGAGATATGCAGAATTAGAGAATTGCTTTTTTTCTTCTAGATTTGGAACACAACCATGGATTCCACGATATTGATTTCCCGCTCACTCTTTAATTCTTGTCTCTTTTTTTTTTTTTCAATGAAAAACCTCAACATCTATGACTTAGAATCCTGCAAATGAGAAAGTTGTGAACACTAGTAAATATTCTCCTTCAAATAGATCTAAAAAGGTTCACCTTGTTCCGCACATCATTAATCCTATTACAATATCTATTTTTAAAATGAAATAGTAAAGCGTAGCTCAGGGCCCATATCCAATAAATATGCACAATGATGGAAACAGCAGTAGTCTATGTTTAATGATGCTAGTTACATCTAATTATAAGTGAAAGTATCCATCACAAAGCTGTTTTTCAGTTGTGGCAGATTTTGTAGACAAGTGAACCAGACTGACATATATTCAACTCCCAAAATGCAAACGTACAAATATAACCTGTCACCTGCATAAAGGCATCTGACACAGCAGTGCAACAGAAATTTATTCAGTTTTTCAACATAAGATTACTCTAAATGACAAATAGTTCTTCTGACAAGTAACTCCGAAGCCAATATAGCCAACTTTTCAGAAAATTTCTAATGCTTTGGTTTGCATATTCAATGAACACTTAAGCTATGCCCCAAGGCCCAAGTATTAACATGCAGTTAGTTTCCAACTGCAGAGTCTACTCCAACTAATTATGCATGCCCGGTAAATGAACTATATTCCCAGTTAAAATAAAATATTCTCTCCTTGTCAATACAAGAAAACTAACATTCTGAGAGTACCATTTTCTTGTAGCAGCAGCCAGGCAGAGATAATATTGCTTGTAATAAGTATCCAGAGCAAGAGCTAAGGGTTCCTTGGCTGCCAAATTTTTAATCAGCACAGCACCCTGAAATAAGTAACAAAATAGGCACTACCACTTAACACCAAAATATGTAAGTTTCATCATACATAAAACACTAATGAAAGATGGAACATTTTTGTATAAACTTGTTGTCGTCAAAGCAACCACGTGTCATCACAACCTAAAAAAAATCAGCAACTGTAGGCTTAATACACAAATACAACTCAAGCATGTGTTTAAGGTATGCACCACGATAAAGAGCGATGGAACATGAAATCCAATTCGTTCAAGGATATCACCTTCTTGACTAAAGAATAGAACCGATCTACCAATTCTGAAACCCCGACCATTCCATCGGGTGCCAGTTTATTTGGAGGAACAATGACCGCCATAGGATCATAAAATTGCAATAAAGTTTTTGTACTCTGGTAGGAGCTGCTAGTTTTGATATATTGAGAAAGGTGCAGTGAAGCTGATGGAGTGTTTATAATAGAATGAAATGGATTAAATTGGTTTAAAAAAAAACTTATATTTGAATTGGAGGGAATTGAATGAAATGGAAGGGTTTGAAAGGGTTTGGTAAACTGTCTCAAACCCTTCCAAATTATTAAAATGCAAACACTCGGGTGTTTGCATGAGTTTGAAAAATTTAGACACCAAAATTATATATTTGTCTTTAATTTAAAACCATTTTGTCTTCTTCCTCGAACCCACAATATAAAAATTATAAAAAATTAATTGTTCACATTTTTTGTGAATAAAAATAAAATATAATTTTGAATAATAACAATAAATTTCTATTTTAATATTAAATATTTGATAAATGAAAAAATAAAAGAAAATTATATTTGTATGTA
>CATIWR010210613.1:0-21430 GCA_949677035.1 Omphalea diandra | reverse complement strand
TAGCCAAGAAATATATGGATGAAATTGTCAAATTACATGGCATTCCAGTGTCCATTGTATCATATACAAATCCAAGATTTACATCTCAATTTTGGATTAGTTTGGAATAGGCTTTGGGTACCAAGTTGAGTTTTAGTATTGCTTTTCATCCTCATATAGATGGGCAATAAAAAAGGACAATTCAGACACTTGAAGACATGCTTCGAGCTTGTGTGATAGAGTTCAAAGGTGCATGGGATGAATATATTGCCTTGTTTGAATTTGCTTGTAATAACCATTATCATAGTAGTATACATATGACACCATATAAAGCATTATATATTGAAGAAAATGTTGAAGTCCAATCTATTTGGATGAAGAAGGGATGCTTGTTTTAGAAGGGCTAGAATTAGTGCAAGATACTATAAACAAACTGAAGGTAATCAAGAGTAAACTTAAAGCAGCATAAGATAGACAAAAGAGCTATACAGATCAACATATAAGAGAAATGGAATATGAGGTGGGAGAGTAAGTGTTCCTTCGAGTTTCACCATGGAAAGGGGAAATTGAGTCCTTAATACATAGGACCCTATGAGATCCTAGTAAGAATTGATCCATTAGCTTATAGGCTAGCACTACCACCAGAGATGGCTCAGATTCATGATGTATTCTATGTAAGTATGCTTAGGAAGTATTGGTCTAATCTTACACATATACTTAGGGATCCAGCGATAATAATTGCAAGTGATGTAAGTTACATTGAAGAACCAGTGGAAATCATTGGTTATAAGACAAAACAATTACGAAATTGAGAAATCCCTTTGGTTAAGGCGATATGGAGAAACCACTCACAAGAAGAGGCTACATGAGAAATCAAAAAGAACATAAAATGACAATATTCATATTTGTTTACAGGTATTGAATTTTGAGGACGAAATTCTTTATAAGATGGGAAGAAATATAACATCCCTATCCACATTCATTGGCATTATCACATGAACATATTCATTGCATAAATGATATGAAATCCCACATGAACATATGAATTAGATAAATGATCATTTAGATACGTGAATTAGATAAGCAGGATGATGACACATGCACCATTGCATTTGGGACACTTGAACATATATTTAGTGTTTGTATAGTTGCATGACAAATTGTTTTATATTGTGTGCTTGTTATAACATCATAAATAATGGTGTTATAGACGTTATTTTAAAGTATAAGGAGCATCTAGGAATTAGAAGATGGATGAAGATGCTTAAAGAGTGAAGAACAGGGACTAAAAGAAGAAAGTGAACTTCCAACTAATAGGAATGCAACACCATGATTTTGTCTTGTTGCAATAGGCTTACAAGTGGAATTTTTAACCCTTTAGGATCAGAATTAAGGGGTTAGATGTGAGGTACAATAGAAGAAAGAGAGAGCTAAGGAAGATAGAAAGAAAGGAAGAAGAAGAAAAAGAAAAAGAAGAAGAAGAAGAAGAAGAAAGAGAAGAAGAAGTGTGAGCTGCCTAGGAATGAGTAGTTTTCTAATTCTGGGACAATAGGTAAATTAATTTATCTTCTTCTCAAATGAAATTAACCTCTCATGACATGTTAATCATCATGGTTAGTGAGAATTATGGAGTAATTGAGGTAGAGCTCTTAGATGAAAGTTGAAATTCAAGAGAACATGAGCTATTTGTGTTAGATTTTGCTATTAGAGAAAATTTTATACCTATGATTTCATAATCCTACAATAGGAATTAGAGAAAATGCAAACTATAAAAGTTGTAGCTTTATCCCTCATATAAATGCATATGAAACAGTTTTGCTTGATTTAGTGTGTGTTAGGAGTTATGGCTCCTTAATTAGGGCTAGTTCACAACCAACCGAAATCACCTCAGTCTTTTGATGGCCTTATGTTCTGATTTTGATAAAGTGTAAAACATGAAATTTGTAGGGTTATATCCCCTCTAAACACCTGTAAAGTAGTTTGGATTTTATGTGGAAAGAGATATGACTCATTGATTGTGACTGACCCTATACCTGGATAAAACCTCATCTGTCTTTTAATTCTGTTTTCCAAGAATTTTATAGCCATAGATTAGGAATTTGGTGTTGTGTTAAACTTGAAAGTTGTATATTTATGTCTAATCTACATACCTGTGAAATATTTTTGCCAAATATAGCATGGTTTTGAGATATTGTCCCTTCATCATGACTATTTGTCAACATGTTAAAAACCTACTCACTTTGAGATTGGTCCTTTGTTTTGGTGACCTTATAGACTGAACTAGATAATGAGTAAAACATGAAAAATGTTCCTTTATATGTTTTGTAACTGATGGTATATTACTATTGCAATTGGATTTGTATAATTTGAGATACAACCAAGAATGTAACACCTACTCAAACTGAGATGTCATTACAATAGGGCAAAATTTAAAAATTCACCATATTTTTTGTGTGTCTTATATCGGCTTGAAATTTGAATATGTTATCATTATGTGTCTACTTTATTTGAAAAAAATAATCAAGTCATTTGGATTAGTATATCTGGAATTATTACCATGAGAGTGTAGCAAGCTCAGGCTGTCATATTAGGAAAAATATGCATAAACACTAGGTCCACTTGTATGAATCATGTCATAGATTGCATACCAAGAATTCATAATCATTTTGACAAACTTATAACCATGTATGTATTAAATGTTAGACTCTCAAAACTTTGAGGAAGCCTTAAAGAGAGAACTAAACCTATCATAAAGGTTGGTCAGATCAAAAGGTAAGTAAAAATGATAATTAGATTATAATGTGTATTTATGTGATAATTTTATGATGTGATTATGTCTTATTACATGTATATGTGATTGAATTGTTAACTTTTACACATGAATATAAGTCAAGTAAGAATTATATGGTCTTAATGATTACTTGGTATGACATTATTATGAACACTTGCATATGGAACTCAAAGGATGTTGTGACCAGCTTGTCAAACACTTGCAAATCACGTGGAAGATAGACCAATAGGTCCCCTTGGCACATGTTATTGATCAAATGAATCACTTGTTATATGCTAGCCAGCAAAATCAAATATCACTTGAATCACATGAATTCTCAGGAGCAGTGTTTGCCTTGCATGGTCACGACAAAAATTAATCTATTGCACTTGCACTTGCATAATCAAATGTTATATTTGTAATGTATTCTGATGATATTTGATTATTGGTTGTGACATAAGAATCTTATTATTATTTTTATTCATTGAGTCGCGACTCACCAAATCGCAATTATATTTTTCAGATACCAAAGAATAGAGATTGGACACTTTGGTGCTTATAGTTTTGCATTGAGACATATGGACCACAGGTCGTCGGCTAAATTCCAACTTTCTCTCTCCTTGTGTCATGTACATACATCTAGATATGAACTAGTTTATAGTCACTAGTCTTGAAAATTAGTTAACATATTTGTACATTAAATACATGTTTGATTGTGTATGCATGATGAATAAAACCTTTATGCATATATATTTTAGACATGAATGCTATGAGTTTTGTAATGAAAATGGTCGTTACAAAATATGTAGAGTTTCATCTAGTTGAAGCATCTAAACACAACTAACTTTTACTTTGGATGTTCTTATCTTCAATGCATGTCCTAAATTTTTTCAATCTAGCTGAGGATTGTCTTCCATAATGAACTGCCTCTCTTACTTTCCTAATTGAATTACGAATTTCTTTCAATCCATCAACTACAATCAAATTAATAATGTGTGCAATGCATCTCATATGAATGTATTGCCCACCTAAAAGGCTATGACCTTAATTGATAATTTTTTCCCTTAAAACATGACAACAACATCATTTAAGGATGCATTATCCATAGTAATGCTATAAACATCTTTTATTCCTCGATCAAACAAATATCTTTCAATTTCCCTACCAATGTCTTGATCCCTATGATTGGAAATTGGACAAAAATTTATTATTTTTTAATTCAATTTTCAATAATCATTAATATAATGTGTTATAAGGCACATATAATTGATTCTTTGCAAGAACGTCCATATGTCTATAGTTAAGCATGCTTTTTAATTTTTATTTTTAAATAGACTCTTTAATTTTATTTTTTCTTGCATGTAAATATCAAAACAATCTCTAGACACAATCCATCTTGATGGAATTTAAATCTAGGACATGCAATAACTATTAAGTGTCTAAACCCCTCACCTTTAATAAACTTAAAAGGTAATTCATCTATAACAACCATAGAAGCTAAGGTTTTCCTAATGGCTTCTTGGTCAAATTTCCAAATGGTGCTACCCTTTCCTTTCATAGGAGGTTGAAAATTCAATTTGCTTTGTTTTGAGTCTTCACTAGAAGGTTGTTTCTTCTTATATACAGTCATATGATTTTTCAATGATGAAGTATCATTTATTTTAGGATCACAATAATACTCTCTTTCACAGTAGTTGCACTTACATTTTTTGTTGACCTCTTCATTTATAAACTTCGTGACATGCTCCCACATAAATGATCTTGGATCACTTTGTTTTCTCTTCCCTTTTCCTTTTTTAGTCGCCACATTTGATTTAGTTTGAGTTAGGACCTATTTTTGTGTGCCTCCATTTCCATTAATATCCTTATCCATCTCAAAATGTTATAAAAAAAGAAAAACAAACATAACATTTCAGGCCAAATTTAAATCTTTTCTGTGCATCTAGAAATAAAGAATATAAACAACATTTTAGGCCAAATTTGTTTCAAAATATAATCAAATTTCAAGCCAAATTTCAGAATTTCAAGTCACATTTCAAGCCAAATTATAATCTTTTCTATGCATCTACAATTAAAGAACATACACACGCATTTCAGGCAAACAAACACAATATTTTAGGACAAACAAAATCAAATTTTAGGCCAAATTATAATCTTTTATGTGCATCTAGAATTAAAGAACATATACAAGCATGTTAGGCCAAACAAAATCAAATTTCAGGCCAAATTTCAGTCAAAATATAATCAAATTTCAAGCTAAATTTAAATATTTTATGCGAATTCAGAAATAAAGAACATAAACACAACATTTTAGGCCAAACAAACACATCCTTTATGGCCAAATTTTAGTCAAAATGTAATCAAATTCCATGCTAAATTTAAATATTTTATGTGAATCTAGAAAGCAAAAAAATATAAACACTACATTTCAATCCAAACAAACACAACATTACAATAAGAAAACAAGATGCCAATCTCAGACGAAAGTCACTCTACATGACTGTATATTCTTTAAAGGGAAAGAATCAAATATAATATGAAATATCTATACACGTTCAATTGCTCATTTTCTCAAACAATAATTCGTATAAAATAATTAATCAATGAAATCAAATCATTCAAATAAGTATGATAGAAACATATATAATGTCAAATAATATAAACACAAATCCAAGCAAAGAAAATAATAAACAACGTCTTAACTGAAAAACAATAAGCAAATTTACAAACAACTTTACTGGAAGAAAGTTTACAACATACACCACACTAGTTTACAACATATAATACACATACACATAAAAGATTACTAGCCTAAAGTGCTTACAGATTAGTAGAATACACATAACATACATACATATACACAGGCAAGTTTACTAAAATGCTTGAAGAAACATACAAATTACTTGCTTCAAGTTTACAACATACACATACACATACAAATTGCACAAGTTAAGCATTTTAGTAAGTTTGAGCAAATGCCTAAAGCAAATTCCTAATATTGGGCAAAGAATAAAGAATAAAGAACAAAGAAGAAGAAAGAATAATATGCGAATTTGAGCAAATGAACCAAAATTCAACTTAAAAAAGATAGTCACTTAGAAAATTCAGAGCGAACTGTAACACATGCATAGACATTAAACCGCAACACAAGTAATGGAAACAAAAAAAAAGTTTGAATTAAGTATTGAAACATAAGACTTTTACTGTAACACTATAAGTCTTACCTTGTCAGAAAAGTATCTGTTATTGCAGAGAGAGGGAGCGAACCACTATTGGATGGAGGAGGAACCATCATTGGGTGATCAAAGAGAAGAGCCGAAATGAGCGAGAGGGAGGAGCTGAGAGACAAACCACTGGATCAGTTAAAGACGAGACAAAGGGGATCAAACCTTTAGCCAGACAATGAGAGTAGGGGAATGTGGAAGATGATGGAAACAGGAGATTTAGAAAACAAGAGAGAGAGAGAGAGAGAGAGAGGGAGTGGCGACTGCTTGGAACGGTTTGGGTCATGGAAAAGAAAGAAGAAGAAACAAGGATTTAAATATTAGTAACTTGGTATACACATGAAACACAACAAATAACTTAGTTGATTTTTTTTTTGGTTTGTTAGGTTTTTTAGTATATCAAACCGAACTGATCAAAAATCAAAATTTTATCATTTTTATTAACCGAACTGATCGAGCTTTTATAAACCGAACTGAAAAGATCAAACAACATCAGTTTGGTTTTGCTTGTTTGTTTTCACGAAAATTTGCTCACCCCAAGTTATAAAATCCTCATTCATAAATGAAATATATTTTACTTATTTTTTATATGAAAATTATTTTGGTATAAATATTTTCAACTAGTTATTTGAGATTAGTTTAAAAATAATTGAAAATAATTTTATGAAAACTAAGTTGAATTTAAAATGGTCAATTATGTAATGAGTAAAGTTTGAATATCAAAAATATTAAATCAGATAGAGTTTAATTGAGCTTTGAATGACTTTATTATTTATTTTTTAATATTATATAAATGATTAAATAAAATTTAATTGATTGTAATTTTGGACTCAATCGGAATGAATTTAAGAATATTCAAATTGTTAAGATTAATATATTCTACTACTAAACAAAACAATAAAAATTAGTATTTATTTAATAATAATAAAATAATGTATGCTCCCTCTTCCTCCCGTTCATAGGAAGAACCACAGGCACAGCTCCAAGTCATTTCTAACTTGAAATCCAAAACAAAAATGTCATGGCTCGCCAGGTCCATTGCTAACTCTCTCAAAATCGACGACGACGACAACGATGATCGTGACCAACGAAAGGACAATTCACCTGGCCCTAATCTCACCGATACTGATCCCCACTCCCAATCTTCATCACCATCATCGCCGCGTGGCGTCAAGGAAGACCTATCCGAGCTCACCAAAACCCTAACTCGCCAATTCTGGGGTGTCGCCTCCTTCCTCGCTCCTCCACCTGACTCCAATGAACCGTCCGATACTCGGCAGCCTCGCCAGCCGTCCGATCCGGATGCGTCGAACGAGGATCTGATTGCGGGAATACGCAGCGACTTTGCTGAGATTGGCGGGAAATTCAAGTCCGGGATCTCGAAACTGTCGAGCACCACGACAGTGTCGGAGATCACGAAGATCGCGTCGAACTTCCTCCAGCTCGGTTCGGAAAACGATTTCAACGGCCAGGATTTGGTCGGCAGTGCTGTCGGTGTGACGGAGGAGGTTGTAGCCTTCGCCAGAGATGTCTCGATGCATCCAGAGACTTGGCTCGATTTCCCTATCACTGACCATGACGAATTTGATGGTAAATTTTTTTACTTTTTTTTTAAAAAATTTGTAATATCTATGTGGGTGATTATCATTTTTTTAACAGTGCTTTGATCTGAACTAAGATGGAAATGAAAAGCAAAATGTTGTTTTGATTCAGTAAGATTATATGTTTAAGCATTAAATACAGCTTGTTTTAGTGTGATTGGAACTAGGTTTTTATCTTTACCGTCTTATTATATGTTTCGGTTTCTTTAAATCTGGTTAATTGATGTCCAAGAGTTATAGCCTACGTATTGAAAAACCATATGAGGTGCAGGGTGGTTGAGTATCACCTACGAGTTTAATTTTTTTTGGTTGCATAAATTTCATAGTTTTCTCATTGTATTCCTTTATGTGGATCCAAATGTCGTTTTGATTATAAGGTGATTTGTTTCCTTAATTGCCATTTTTGATCATTGAGTATCCTGCTAACTAGTGATTACCAATATTGGAAGCTGTATAAGCTTAAGGAGCATCAGCTGGATTTTGGGTTTGCCTAGTACTCTACCTTCTAGATACCTTCAAGGCATCGAAATGAGAATATTGTGGATGTTTAAAACTGTTTTGAAAGAAGAATATTGCAAATCTTGTTTGCTTATCTTCATTGCATGTTTCCTGTATCATAGATTACTTGAATTCAATTAGAGGAAATCCTTTGTAGCTCTTTGATAGGTTTCTGTGCATTTGTGGGTTTGGCTAATGTTTTTTTCTTTTTTCAGATTTTGACATGTCTGACGCCCAACAAGATCATGCTTTGGCTGTTGAAAGTCTTGCCCCAAGATTATCTGCCCTTCGAATTGAACTTTGTCCAGTCTATATGAGTGAGGGCTGCTTTTGGAAAATTTACTTCGTACTTTTGCACCCTAGACTCAGTAAATATGATGCTGAACTACTTTCAACTCCCCAAGTATGTTGTTTTTCTCTTTCTGTAATGCTGTCAGTCATTACTCATTTCTACATATTCTATGGATGTATGACAAAGGAATCACCATGATGTAATACAGTTGTGTAGTGAATTTTCTTTTTATGCTACTAACGAAGCAAATCAATAGTAAGTGTTCTAAATAACATCTCTTGGTGATTTTGGAAATAAATAAGAAATTGGGGATATTGTATCTGAAAAAGATAGATTAGCTTGTTAATAATTTTTTTTTTTTTTTTGCTGCATCATTTTTCACTTTTTTACCCAAGATATCATAGATCTACTTCTTTTCTTCTTCAGTCTTCACTCATATAATATGGGTATTCTCAGCCTCTCTATGTATGTTCCAAAAAGCTAATATTTTGCGTAGAAGACCTTTTGGTGGGATGAAAAATTTTGATCCTTGATTTATGGTCAAATGTCAGAAGACAATAACCAATCTGAGCAAAGTTATTATTTAGTGTATATCACAGATCTATAGAAATATCTTCCACAAAATTTTCAGAATTGTTTTAAAACTCAGTCTTTGGTATTGTGTTTTCTTGGTAGTCTCCTTCTCACTTCTAGCCATTACCAGAGAATTGGGAGGTGAGGGGGTGAGAGTGGGTATTGGGGTCAAATAGTTTTAAGATATTTATGGCAGGGGATGATTTTCAAGGGTCCAAAATTTTTAGTTATAGATCTCAGTGGATTAAACTTTCATCTAATTTTTGAGATAAGCTTCCCAGAGCAATTAAGTTGCTAGGCTGCATCACTAACTTTAATTTATGCTTTTCAGATATTGGAGGCAAGAGCTATGTTGTCACATGAGTTGCACAACCAAACTATGCCAACTAAAACCGGTTGGTCAGAAATTGGTTCTTCTAGACCAAAAGAATCTGCTGACTTACCACATGAAGAGGCTCTGTCTGTGCCATCTCATAGTGAATCTGAGCCAGTGCCTCCAAAGAAATCTGGCATTGATATAGTCCCTCTGCTTGCTCGAGCCGAGACATCTGGCAATGAAGCAATCTCTTCAGGTGTTGCAGATGAACTTGAAACAGAGAAGCACCCTGTTCAAAGCACTGAGATACCCATTATAGACAAAGCTGTGGTCGAGGAAGAACCAGTTAAACAGGCCAAGGATCAACATGTATCTGACACCACCTCTAATGTTGTAGATGAGAAATTTGAAGATGATGCAGATGATTGGTTGAAAGAAGACAGTTCAGAAATGGTAGGCAAAAGTGGAACTACAATGCATATTGGAAATGATGAGGATGTCTCATTCAGTGATCTGGAAGAGGATGATGGAGATGTACCTATAACATATAAGAAAGTACTATCAGGCTCTGATGCTTCAACAAAAGATTCACGAGATTGGGTTCAGTTGACCAAAAGCTCTGCTGATTCAGTGAAAGATATTAACCCTGTGATTACGAAACATACTGGGTTTGAGCAGGTAAGTGCTCGCAACTCTGAGTCCAAGGAGTCTAATGATTGGCTGGATGTTGATGACATTGATGTGATGTGATAATAACATAAAAGCCTCTAGGGCATGTATTTTCCATTTTTCATTATGTTCTTGTGAATAGTTTGTACATGGTTTCTGCAGTCTGAGTCAAGCTTCAGAAACTATATGTACATAAATTGGCTGATCATGTACGCGTAAATGTATTTTTTTGCTATTTAATAATTTTTATGAAGTATTCTATTTTATTCAATCTGTGAATAATTAGCTGAGACGGAGAAAATAAAACAAGATTCATCATATGTGGGCTACAACAGATTAGATATATTATTAATAATATCAAGAGATTTACCTAGTTAGTATTTGGCAAGTTAGTTATTGGAAGTTCCTAATGCCATAATTTTGCTGTAGCTTCCTCGGCAAAAGGAAATTGACATTTTTGGTTACTGTATTTCCTCAATGTAGCACTTGATATTGTAGTTTATATCTTCCCATGTATATGTAAGAGAGATTGCTGATCCAGAGTACCCTACCCTCGAGTTGGGGGCAGATTCCTGTTCTCTGTTTTAGTTGTTGAGGGATGGGGAAGAGAGGCGGAAAGGTGATTTAACTGCTAGGTAATGAATGTAGACTTCCTGTCCATCGTTGATTCCCATTCACATTCAGGATCGACCAATTGAGGCAAATGGATTAGAATCAACCTCATTCCGTTATCTGGATTTGCTTGAAGGAATCAAATTCTCCACCTTCTATGTAAAGTTTAATGTGATTTCAGCATGAAATTGCCTAGTTTCGACACTTGGAAATTTGCTTTTCGGTTAACGACTAATTTATCACCATTCTGATTTCGTAGTATTGGCTGGACCCAGTATACAATTTCTATTATCTATTGCAATGAAAGGGATCAATGGCAGATTATGTCTATACTGTCATAATATTCATGCATGTATATAACAAATTCTTTTCTTCATAATTGTTTCCTGCGAATTGAACTTAGTCCCTTAAACCTCACGAATTATGCTATACATCTCATTCTGGTTAGCAGGGTGATGAATGTTTTCTATCTATTAAAAATAGAAATTGGCACATGCTAGTAGTAGGAAAAGATACAGTGATAGATTTGCTATGAATTTTCTCTGATGTAAATTCTATTCAAGGTGATGGATTGATGAATACATTGGGAACAACATACAGCTGATTGGCAGATCAATTATTACAGACGACGCTAACAAATTAGGAAGAGAAACTACTCATCTCCTGGCATACAAACTTATTTACAACATGCATTAAGCAGCATGAGAAGCAGTTCCTGAGGAACTCATGATCTTATGGAGCCGAAATTACTTGACAGCCGCTCAAGCTGAGACCATAATAGGCTTCCTAGTGAAAACCTTGGTTTATCTTCACCCACGGTGCCATTACTAGCTCTGCTAATACTAGCTGTTGATAGAGTCCTAGGAGTCCAGCCTGCTGATTTGTTAACCACCAGGACAGATCCCCCTATCTCTTTCCTTACCAGTTCTATTGAGTGTGGATCAACTCCATCTCCTGAAGCATCAGTGACATAGAACGATCCTACTGCTCTGTCACCTTGCATGCCAATCTCAGCCCCGGATATCGACAACCCATTTTCGCGAAACGCTCGAGTCACATCCGAGAGTAATCCCATTCGGTTGTGACTGCAAAAGTCTAGCCTCAATCCCTACATATGGAATTTAATAATCAGTTTGAAGCCATGAGTAGAAAAGCCTGTTGGTAATTCTTTACTTACATGTGATACTCTCCGTTCAATGGCAGCGATCAAGCATTGGGTGAGTTGACGCCTTTCGCACTCTGTATCCAAAGTGAAGCCATCCTTATGCCGAATGAAGTATTCCTGAAATACCCACAAACATTTCAAATTTCGTGTTTCCATGTATAATACTAGTAGTATACAATCATCCTCTGCAAGAGGGGCATGTGTATTTTATACCTGATAAGCCATGGTGCCCTTGGAGCTAACTGCAGCATGGAACACCACATACTGCATATCAGTTAACGTGCAGAGTGTATCAAATAATAGCTTCGGCCGATCCTTGCTCCTCATATGCACTACTGAATACCCTTTCTCTTTGCAAGACTCAATCGACACATGAATCTTAGTGCAATTTCTCTGGTGTGCTACACCAGTACCGGTGCACCCGCAGCACGGTTCATAGTCCATATCTTCATACATCAACTGGTGGAGGCGCCGCTCAGTGTGGGTCTGTCCAGCCACTGGGATTATTAACCTTACACTCCTCCTCTCCCCTATCTCATGATGGGCCTCAACTACAATCTCCAACTGCTCTTCTATATGGGCAAGCCTGTTCGGGTCCGTAATAGGCCCGCCTCTCACCCTGTCTTCCACATAGATGATACAGGCTGCTCTGGTGTTGTGTGTCCACGCCACAGCAGCTGTGACGAGGCACCCCAGCTCAGCAATCACAGCTGAAAGCTCTGACAGCAGACCTGGTCTGTCAGTCCCAGTCATCTCTAATGCCGTGTGCTCTGTCAACACATGTCGTGGCCTAACTTGTCTCTTTAGACATTTCTGTGGCTCTTGTGGTATTCCTCCCTTCCTACTTGCACAAAGTGCCTGCAGTATTTCACCATTTGTTATAAGACAAAACCAGATTATATGCATATACGTATATAACCGTATACGTAGGTATATTTCTAGGTCTATTCAAACGTAGGAGAGAAAAGACCTGCTGAATATAAAGAATGAGGCTCTCGTCAGTAAGTTTGTTTCCAAGATGATCCGTCACGTGGAACACTGCACACCATGCAATAAAAACAAACCCACATGAGCAAAATCAGTGAGATGCATGACTCATGTTTAGGTCATAAAGTTTTAGGATCATATTCTTAATCTTAACCAGTTAGTTATGATATGAAACATGGGTAGATAATTAACAGCACTAACTAATTATGGATATTAAAGATTATAAAGGTGATATAAACATGACGGATGCGTACTGACCGTCCATGAACCATCCCCCATCAGAAGAAATGTATGATTTGGATATATCAAGGTCGAGATCTGTCAAGACTTGGACCATCTCTAATAGAATCCCGTGCTTATTTGCACTATCAACCTGTACAAGAAAAGCAAAGCACAAACACTTGTAAATATAAAATTTTTCTTCCCCTTAACAAGTCATTTTGTCACATTTAGTGGAACCTTCGGATTCTACTCACAATGAAACTGGACTAGGCACGAGTAGTTGCATGAAAACTAGGTTATAGAACAGTTCTTGACTCACGCATATGCCCGTGATCAAAATTTTTATGCAACTAAATTATGTCATCTTGTTTGGTTAGTGGGAAAGAACATAGTGCGAATGTTAATTGACATATATGACATTAAAGTTGTGTTTGGCATTGCTAATAACAACTTTTAGGTGATTAGAAGAAATTTTCTTTATTAATTTAGTTCAAATATAATTTTGAAATGCTCATATTGAAAATTTTTTCTAAAAAAACATATCAAATTATATTCAAAAAATAACTAAATTGTTTTTATAAATACCTAAACGATCCCTAAAAAAATAAAATGTTACTGTTTAGCCAACAATGATAGCATTTTAAAATAACAATGCCACTCTCAAAGCAAAAAGGAAAAAAAATTATAATGCTTTTTACTGTATTTGATTTCTTGTGGCTCTCCACTTGGTGGGTCACGATCTATAGGCCATGTGGGATTGGTGGAAATTATAATAGACATTTATATATACCTACACATAACAAGAATTGGATCATTCTTAAATCTGTCTAATTCTATATTAGTAGATACCATCGAGATGCTCTCAGTTTACACATCACGTAAATGGAATCTCTATTACTAACTTTTATGAGCTTTAAAACATTTTTTTTAAAAAAAAAAAAAAAAAGCGGAATAAGCCTAGGAATCATGACCCAGATCAGCTGCTAAACAGAATTAGATTAAAACTGAACTAGTTCTATATAATAACAATTTTCTATTATAATATTCTAGCACTTCAAGATTAAGAAATACTAATAATAATAGCAATCAACCTAACCTTAACAAGAGTGCAGTCTTGGCATGAGTCATTATCAATACAAACCCTGCAACACCCAAAAACCAGCAGCAGCAAACTGATTAAGCCAGTGACTTCCTTCAACAACTAAAAATCATTAACAATAGGAAGAAAACATTGTTGGTTAATTAAGCAAGAAAATAAATGCTATACCTAGGAGGGTAAATTCTTTCGATGAGAGATTCGAACTCTGGGTCGATGTAAGGCTGGTAAGCGATCTCCATCCTTGTGGCTTAGCAGTATTAATGCTTCTTCATTGAAAGAGATTTAAAATGATATGTGTGAATATATATATATATATATATATATATACCCAAAAAAGAAAAAGAAGCAGCAGACACGTTTGTTATATAAACGTAAGAAGGAAATAAGAGTGCGGCGGTCAGATTTGTTTTGGAATTAGATGAAGTCTGTTTCTTGAATAAGAAGAAAAACAGCACACGTATTTGAATCCATAAAACATGTGAATACAACAGTTAGAAGAGAGATTGGTTTCATCAAGAACTCTACAAGAAAAGTAATTTAAAAGAAAGAAAATTCTTAGGATAGAATCAGACAGTTGTCAATTCAAGGACCAGTAATTTAAGTAAAATATATATTAATTCTTGTTCTTGAATGAAAAATAAACATAGAAAGATTCCAATTTGAAGCAGACGAAAAACCCATAAATCATTTCTTGATATTGACTAGTTGATCTAGACCAAGAAGAGGAAGTTACCTTTTGATTAGAGCTGTTGTGGCCAGCAAATAACCCTAAAAGTTTTTGTATGTATGCGAGGGAGAAGTGGAAAACGAGAAGGAGCTTAGAAAGAAAGGCTGAAGTGTTTTGGTTGTGGCCACTTTTAGAACGTTTTCCGGGTATCACTGTGGTAGAGCTGAAACAAATGGAAGACTCCGCGATATTACACAAAAGGAACCTCTTCCTCTCCCGTTATTTAATTTTTATTGTTTTCTTTCAAGGGTTTTTTGGGTATAAATAAGAACGTGTTGAAACAGGGTTAAGGCCTTTAAGAGGTTTTACCACAAAGTAGGACTAGGACTTCACTGGGTACTTGCCACGTGTGCAGTATGACACGTGGCAGTCGGCTTGCTGCGGCTCGGTCTTGAAGTTGATATATGTACACGTGTATTCTTGGGGAAAATTGATTGTGGCTTGGAGATTATTTAGGGTTTTGGCATGTAATGTGTTTCCTTGCTTTAGGAGTTGGATTTGGACATATTAGTTGTCAATTTTGGATTTCTTACCAAGTCAAAGAATCAAGAACCATGAACCAAGAACAGAGAATATAGATACATGCATATATAAGCATGTACACAGACTATGGGCAGTCAATATTGGTTAAATTATAACAAGAAATCTACTTGAATGGAATGTCCCCCACTTTGTCCATTTTTAGCTGGCTTTAATTTAAATGTATATCTTTATACTATTTGATTTACATAATAATTCAAAATTTTTTTTGAAATAAAGTAGTCCAGCTTCACTTTTGAATGCAAAGCAATTTGTCTAAAGGGAGGTAACAGGTTGCATTTTGAGTAAATAAAATGTGAACATTGTAATTGTGTTTGGTATAAATAAATTTTATGAAATTTATTTATAAATTCATATTTTATGTATTTGGCACAAATAAAGATTCATTCAAAATTTTATTTCATTAAATATTTTAAATTAGATATAATTAAATCAAATTCTATCAATGTGATATAATTGACAAATAAATTCTAAAATTATACAATTTTTTATTATGGTAAAAATAATTTTAGTTAAAATATTTTTTACTTTTTTTTCTCTTTTATCCTTTCTCTTCTTTCTTTGCTCTCTCTTTTCCCTTTTCTTCTTGTATTTTTTACATTTAAAAATTTTAAAAATAACATAAGAATATTTTTATAAAATAAAATCTTTTATTGAATTGTACATTTAAACTAAACACCAAATTCTTTTCATTTGAAATAAATTTTACTTTTATTTTATAGTATACTAAATATAAAAATTTATCTACAAATGAAATCTATAAGAAATTTATTTTAAAATGAAATGAATTTTAAATTAGATATGAACCAAATATTATGTAAATGATCAATTTGTCATTTACCTTAAATAAAAATAAACATGAAATGTTACAAAATTTTCTTAAATAATAAAATTAAAATTGTCTACTTCTATTTTACTCAATATTTTAATATTATATTAATAATATATTGTCAAGGAATATATTTAATAATAATAGCACATTGTTATATTTACATATTTTAATATAGGGTTTATATTATAATTTTAAATTGAATGGAAAGATAGTGTTACATTTGTTTATTATTAATTATATATTCAAAATATTATTTTTTATTATTGAAAATCATTTCTTATTTAGTACCTAATCAATATTTATTATACATTTTAATTTTGTGGAGAATATTATTAACTTTTGAGTCTTATGCAGTAAATAAACAAAATTACTTCTCAGGAAGTCATTGTATAAATCAAACACTCAATAACGCTTATTTCTTGAAAAATATATTTTCAAAAAATTAATTTCTCAAAAAGCACATTATTCAGAAAATAGATCAAGACAAACCAAACAAGGCCTAAAACTTTATATTGCTCTATAATTGAGTTTACAAATGCCAGATAAATTCAGGAGGGTATATATATATATATATATACACACAAATTCAACCTTTGAAAGCTAAGAATATGTAGATTTTACTAGAATTAATTAAAAATTAAGCATTCTATAATCATTGAATTTGTGCACTATAAAATGTAGAAAACTAAAAATATACAGATGATCATTCAGATAAGAGAGTTTCTAGTTCGAAAAGGGAGACTAGAAACCCAATATACAGGAAGAGAGAGTTTGAGAGCAGCAGAGACTATCCAATCTATAACCACATTATACCGCCTGAAAATATAACAGAATGTACAGGAATGTAAGATGATAGATCTAGCATTGTATCAGCCAAAGTTGTAATTTCCCAACAATAATTATGATAATGGTGAACCTTTAAGGCATCTATAATGGGGTTGAATGTCCTTCATTCAATTCCTTTATTATATCCTCATCCATAATAGTGGTACAAGATATTGAATTAAGCATATATATTACACACAAAATGCACCTAAAGAGCTTTAGGTGTTTTTTTAATAAATTAGTTATTTACCAAATAAAAAATATCCGGTAATTTTTGTTAAATTATTTTTTAAAAACTTTGTTTATAAATATTTTACTTGTTTTAATTTCTCACTATCCTACTCCATCTCTTTTTTTCAACTTCTTAAACTTTCTAAAATTTCACCATTTTCTATCAATTCACAAAAAAAAAAAAAAAAAAATCGAATCAAATAATCAAAATTCATCCTCTTCACCAAATCAAAACCATCAAAATTACCCAAATTTACCATATTTTGGCATGAAACCACACATGCAAAATTATGAATATTCTCCAAATTTATCTAATTCCAATCATCAATCAAATTTTCAATGTCCACCAAATATTTCATATTCATTTCCTATGTTTGGGTCGAAAATATAAATTTAGAAATAATTGGGAGGCAATGATAATGGAAGTTAATATTTTTATATTATTACTTCTATTTAAATTGTTTTAAATTGTACGATGGAGTTATATTAAGTAAATAAAATATTTTAAGTATTGAGTATTTATTTAATATTTAATTATATTTAAAAAATAATAATGTAAAGAGCTAGAAAAATATGTATTGTTTTTGGATAATTAATAATTTTTTATTTTTCATAATATTAAAAAAATGAAAAAATAAAAAAATTTTTAAAGTTAATAAATTAATTTTTAAAACTAATGGTATAATTTTTTATTATTTATATATTAAATATATATTATAAATTATTAAAATAAATATATGATTTAATTGTAAGTTCATATTATCATATTTTTTTAGGGTGTGACCTCTAATAAAAAAATAATATAATAAAAATAAAAATAATAAGATGATAAAATGACCTATCAATTATATTTTAAATAATATAAATCATCATAGATGCTCTAGGGTAAGCACCAAATGGAGAGCTGCTAATAAAGCCTCTGCTTAGCCAATTAAAGGAGAGCAAAGTTCCTTTTTGAAGACCATCCCATCAATGAGCTTATCTCGTGCTTTCTTGCAAATTGACGGCAAAACCTGTCTGGCTAGAAGTTTGGACAAATGATACATCAAAGTTAAACTTATACGCTTCGTAAGGAGAAGGTGACCACCTGCGACGCTTCACTTTCTAGTTGCGTTTGCAAGTGGAGAATGCCATGCTTTTCCACTACCTGATTGAGTTGTGAAAATAGTTTGGCTGTAAATGACACAATTATAAGAGAGTCAGCTTTAACGTCCTGAAATATGAAAAGATTTCTGCTCTTCCAAATTTGTGGTTAACTCTTAGACAATATTTTTCATTTTCGAGATTACAATACATCAATTAACAAAAAAAATAATGGTATACAATTAATAGTAAATACGAGGTATTATAACATTTATTGAACTATAATGTCACAAATTTCACCCCTTAAATTTCTATTTATTTTCCATGAAGTTGACTAAAAAGATTAAATCTTATCGCATTTAAATACATTTGTTTAATTGTAACAAAAAAAAAAGTTGAAGTGAAAGAAAAATCAAACTTTATTTTAACCCGTCAATTTTGATAATATTTTTTAAAATAATTTTTTATTAATATAGCGAAGATATTATTACACTTCTAAAAACTTTTTATTTAAATTAAATAAAAAATTAATATAGTTTTTTAGTGAAAATTAATTAACCAAACACTAAAAATGATAAATTCTTGGCAAATAAATTTTCTAAAAAGATGAATTCATATTTTTTAAGAAATAAAAACAATTAAATCAGACAAGCTCTAAGTTTATTATTCATGATCAAAAAATAGAATATCCAAATAAAAAATTATTTTCCAAAATTGTAAAAAATGAAACCTTCACGGCATCTAAATAATAATACATTCTCAAAAAAAAAAAAAAAAAAAAACATTTTTCTCCAAACAAACCCATTTTAGATCGATCCTTCAAATTCTTGGATCGCTTGAAATATTTTCTAGTGGCTATTAAACTTTGAAGTTGATCGCTATTTTATTTCTATCCAGGAGGGTGCAGTCTGACGTACACGCCCATGCCAAAAACAAACGCTTATACACAACACAAGACTTCCCTTCCCTTCACTAGACGTCCCTTTCCCCCCTGCAACCGCCATGACGTAATTTCCTTCTCTTCTTCCCTCAGGTTTTGCTCTCTTCATTTTCCTCGATTGCTGTGTCCTGTTGGATAGACACTTGCTTTGTTTTTTCATTAATAATCTTGAATCCAGTTTTCTGTTTTGGCTTTTAGGCTAAGTAGACAAGAAAATAAATGATAAGGGAAATACATAATGTTCTTTGACTTTAACCGTTTTCTTGCTTGTATAGCTATAAAACTTAATTGACTTCAACATTATCCTCTTGTTTCTACTAAAAGAAACAATCTTTCGATAGTAACCGCATCTGGGTTCTTGTTGAATTGTATCAAAATGGACTTGCAGTTGGTGAAAAGAGGTCTTCTTGAATATGCCCGGAAAAACAAGAGATGGGTTGCTTTTTTTGCAGCTTTCGGTTTCTCTAGTTATGCTGCCTATATTGTTTATCACTTACCTTCGATTGCTCAAAAAAGAAAAAGAATTTCAAAGCTTTTAGGTGCTTTGATTTCTATTGCAGAAATTATCTCTGATTCTGCTGAAACAATTGGAATTGTTTCTAAAGATTTGAAAGATTTTCTGCAATCTGAATCAAACCAAATTCCCAATAGTTTGAAGCAAATTTCTAAAGTTGCAAGGTCTTCTGAGTTTTCAGAATCAGTAATTAGCCTTACGCAGGCTTTAACTTTGGGAATTTTTCGAGGTTATAAATCCCGTGCAAGAATTGATCATGATGCCACTGTCAATGCCAATCCAAGTTTCTTGGATAAGGTTTTTGATAAGCTTTCTACTCCTGCGGGGTCTGGTTTTGTGTCTGTTGTTGTTGGAAGCTTTGCTAGGAACTTGGTGATGGCCCTGTATCAAGATGGGAAGTCTAGTTCAGACTTGAATGATGCTACTACCACTGATGATGTTGGTTTGGAAATGGATTCTGTTTCAAAATTGGTGGATGTGGTTTGTGGCCATAAGTGTAAAGAGCTTATTGGTGATTGCATTCAGTTATTTGTCAGCACTGCAGTTGCTGTTTATCTAGACAAGACTATGCACATCAACCCCTATGATGAAATCTTTGCGGGATTGACAAATCCCAGGCATGAAAAGAGAGTGACAGATGTATTGGTAACGGTATGCAGTGGTGCTGTTGAGACTCTTGTCAAGACATCTCATCAAGTCTTGACAACCAGTGATTCTGAAACAAATTCAAGGTTGGCTTCTCCTATACTGGCCATTGATCAAGGACAAGGTCCATCAAAGAATGGACTCCTTGACGATGAAGCATCTTCTACAGTACTGAAATCAAGAAAGTCGTTTGATGAAGTTGAGAATAGTGGGTGGGTTAGTAAAGTGTCGACTACTTTAGCAGTGCCGAAAAATAGGAGCCTTGTTCTTGATGTGACTGGGAGGGTTACATTTGAGACGGTCAGATCATTCTTGGAGTTTTTGCTGGAGAAACTTTACGAAGGAATAAAAGGATGTGCTGATGCTGTTCATCAAGTTATTGTTGACAGTAGCATTGGTGTTGTGAGATATGTTACAGCAAAATCTTCTGTTATGGCAACTGTATGTCTTTCTTTGTGCTTGCATATATTGGATAATACTTGGATGTTGATGCCAGCTTAAGTCAATGGCCATTTCTCCTTAATCATAGATTATTATTTTCACATAAACCTTCACAAACTATTGTTTGAAAGACTCATTTATGTATCCAATTTCTCTGTACGGTTCAATTCATCTCTATAACAGTTGTGAAGAGGTTAAAATAATTGAATGATGCCTCACAGTTCTTAGCATATAAATTCCTCTTCGATGAGACACTGTTCTTTGTTAACCTTCAATTGAACCGATGTGTAGGAAAAGGAAACAGTATTTGTTTAATGGGCAATGGCCTCACTCATTTCTTATCAGATGGTGTATGAGCAGACAATATAGTTGAAGTTTGGGAGAAAGAAATACATATGCATACTGTAATTAAATTCTGTTTTGATTCTTTAGAACCAGAATTGATTACTGTCATTGATGGATTTGCAAGGGACAGAAAGCAACCTCTCCTGTTAATCTCCTTCCTTTTGCCCATATCTTCGCTTGTGCAATATGAAGGAACGAACAATTCTTTACTGCTTTTGTTATTATATAAAAATGTTACAACTACGCACTATTGAACTCCCGACTGTATACCGTGTTAGTAGACCAGAAAGGTGATTTACT